>JAOXNR010047173.1:0-18535 GCA_028571225.1 Parsonsia alboflavescens | reverse complement strand
TCGAAAATTTGTTTTCGCTTGATTTTAATTTTCGTCTTCTAACTACTTGTGTTGAAGTTTGATTAGAAGGAAAATTGCATCAGGTTTTATTTTCGTTTCTTGTTTTACAAGTTTCTGAACAACAACGAATCTTCAGATTCTGTTTCTAACATGGAGCATATTCTACAAATTGAGTTATTTTTAATCGATATTATATAATCACCCTCCAATAGAATAATTGATAAAAGTTAATCTTATACTTACTTAGAAATAAGGAGAGGTAATGGCGAACTTCTCTGCCATAGGAAAGGCCTCCGGATGCATGTATCGACTAGTCGGAGCCCTCTGATGAACTGATCGGCATCAAGGTCCTCCTGTTCCTATGTGCAATCTCAAACAATCCACAAAAAGTTCCCGTCAAAGGAGAGGATTACCCCAGTCGAGCTGTTGCCACATAAAAACCACAACTGTTAGAACATTTAAATAATGACTCTTAACATACTAGAAACGACACAGTAACTTAATTATGAAGAGAAAGCTATATTATATTAACAGAATTAATGTAAAACGCTCACCGATTCCCCCGAAAAGCAGAAAGTATCCAAGCGGCTTCAGGTACCGGGAGTATCCACTAGAAATACAACGGAGCCTCCCCACCCCCTTCGGCACCCCTACCAAACCTACCTCTCTCCAATTCTTTATTCTGGGCTTCTTCTTTGGAGGCCCAAAGTGTATATGGTGAGAGGGGTCCATGAAAGGCGACAAGAGGCTTGCAGCCCAGACCTTGGTCCGAACAACAAGTCCTCCCTCCAAATATAATTTTAAATAAAATTATTATAACGTGATGTGATTTTCTTGTAGGTTGAAGGGTTAATTTCACACATAACAATCAAACCAAATCATTATAAAAGAAAGAACTCATCAAAGGTAGGTTTTGGGAAATAAGGAAGACCTTCGTAGAGTCAACTATAAAAACCAACCTCTTGATTTGTTAAGACAACTCAACATCTCACCCAAAGTGATTGACAGCCCAACGGAAATGACTAAGAACCTAGTTCTAGACACTCTCAAAGATCAAAATGATCTTGGTTTGGAGAAGCTCCAAGAAAAGTTTCAGTGTTTGTCTCTAAAGTTGTATATTTCTAATGGCTGAAAACATGAGCCTTTATATGCTACAGTAACCGGGTTTGGATGGTGCATAGGTTAATGCACTGAATCTTCTCTGGAAAATTTGCTGAGAACTTGAAATTACCTTTTTTTCCACCCTTTCTTCCATGCTTCACCTTGGCTTCAATGTGCACTCTTTGAGAGCTTGAACTATTGCCTTTTAGGCACATTTCCAAGCCTTCGAACTTACTTGAATCCTTCCCAAATCCTTGAATCATATGAATAATGTAACATTTCCTTGATGGCTCTTGATCGATGATTGATTTCCTCTCAAAGATGTCACGGCATACAAAATGTTCTTCCATCTCTCGGACGAATACCTTCAATGTCTTCATCATTCTTCTCAAGATATGATACTTGTATTTGAAATACAAGTCTTTGCTCATAGCCTCATTGAGTAGTGTCCTTGGATATCCATCATTCCCCCTCACTTCAAAAGGATTCGTAATCAAATCTTCAAGTCCGGCATAGAAAAGAGAATGATCACAAACATGGTTTGAGGAATCAAAAGGATACTTACCAAGCAACTTCAAGTCATCCTTCGTGGAAGTTATTAGTTGATAATGCCTTACCATACCCTTCTTTGAAGGAGGTCTTTTCTCTTTGATAGATATGTTTTCCTTCTCACCTTCAAGAAGCTCATTAGAAGAAGCATAATAGACAGGGAATGCTAGCCATGTTGAACAACCAAGAAACCAATTTCTATCTTTAAAGCATATGACAATAAGACATTAAATCCTATTAGTCTATGACCCCATGAAGCATGATATGGGAGAACTTCAATTATTGAATTTATGCTCACTAAGCTCAAGAAGTAATCCCTTACAAGGCCCACACATGTCCTCCACGAAAAACATTAAACATATGTGTGAAATGAATAAGAAAATACCCCTCACATTTGCTAGGATTCAAACTTTCACCAAGATAGATAGCATTATTCTTTTTTAAAATAGGGGATATCTCTATTCTTGGCACAAAATTCAAATTGTAGCTTCATGTCGTTCCACCAATCATGAAAAATAGAAAATAAGCACATAGGAAAGTCAATGATTTCATCATCATAAAGATCAACTTCTCATCATAAATAATCTTTTCACAAGATATAAACAAGAATCCTATAAAGATCATAGGCTTCTTTTTCATTTGTAGTCCTTACACATGCTTTCTAAATAGGATATCCAAGATTCTAGGACAATCATATCTTACAAATTCAACTTCATGATTTTCAAGATTCAACAACTCAAAGAATTTATCATGCTTGGAACATTTAAGAGCACATAAAGAACCTCTCCTAAGCATGTCATCATAGGTCTCATAAGAAGAGTTAAAATCCTCACATTCATGTTGTTATCAGGATCATGAAATTTCACAACTCCAACAAAAGTAAACTCCTCAACATGACATGTTTCTTCACAAGACTTAACAAAATGAAGTGCAACTCAAACAAGATAAACAAGTAATGGGGATCAACAATGAATCTACATATGATACTACAAAGAGAGAAATTTGAATCAAGGATGGTAGTATCAAATATCCACAATAACCGATCATCCAAGACAAACTTTGAAATTTTATTCATGTATATCCCATAGTCATGCTTAAACAAGTCAAACAAGTATCTCAGTTCATAAGAATGTGATTTCAAGTTATTCTCATGAATATCAAGTATTAACAATTCACACTTAGAATCCATAGGCATGAACATAGCATTTTGACCAAACAAAGAATAAACATGCTTATAAATTCCACCATGTATAACTTGTCTTGTAACATCAAACACATATTCACAAGTATAATCTTCACAAATGATTCTTTCACGAACTCGAAATCAATGAAAGCTGTCACTAAGTTTAAAGAAGTATAAGACATGCCTTCTTAAGATAAGAAATCATCATGCTCAAGAATTTTCACATGAACATCATAAACAATTCCACAATTATTCTTAATCATCGAAAACTGATTTTCATGCTCAAAGTTCAACAATTTATCACCAAGTGTGGATATAAGAATATACCAACTTAGTATAGCATTAATCTCCATGTTGTCCTTGCCTTCCTTTTTCTTGCTTAGGCCTTCAAATTCTTGCATCCTAGACAAGGAAACACTCGCAAGAGAATGATCAATGTTAGAAATGGGAATAAAAATCTCTTCGGTCCTCGCCAAAGTATTCTTGTTCTCTCTTTCTTTTTCATATAAGCTCTCGTTTTCTTTTCTCGCATTTTCCTTTTCTCTTTCAATTTCATTCTCATGCTCACTCTCATTTTTCATTTCAATTGAAATTTCTTCTTTCAAAATTTGAATCTCTTTCTTCACTTCATGAGGACTTGCTCATTTTCAAAAACTTCTTGAAGACATTATTCACCATGGATAGCCTCTACTTCTTGCTCCTTGGAACTAGACACCCTTCTTTTGGCAAAACTCCTTGCATTTGAGTTGGTGAAAATGTTTCGTAGCTTGAAATCCCATTAGTTTGGTCATAGGAGGATTTCTTTTTCAAGCATCTTTCAAATCGCTTGGCCTGGTATACCATCTCCTCAAGATTTGACTATTGGTATTTCCAAAGCATTTCACCAATCTCCCTATTTAAGCCATTGAAGAATCTAATCATGTTAGCATCTTCACTCTCATTTACATTGACTCTTCTCATTACTCTTTCAATCTCCTCACGATACTCTTTTACACTCTTGGAGACTTGAGTAAGAGTTCTTAATTCCTCATCTTCATAGAGATGGCCAGTCACAAATTTCTCTCTCATTCTAGTCTTCAAGTCTTTCCATGTAGAAATGGTTGGCTCCCATTAATCAATAGCTATCCTCATTGTCCTCATTTGTTAGAGCATATTCCTTAAGACTCTTAACAATCAATTTCATCTTTTCTTCTTCCAAGTGGTCATGATTGTCAAGCACACTGTCCACTTCCCATTCCCAAGTCAGATAAGATGTAGGATCATCCAAGCCATAGAAATGTGGAATGGTCAAATAATGGCTCCCAACACCACTTTCATAGCCCCTTTGCTTCCCATATCTCCTTGGCCTCTCATCTTCATCATAGCCATAATAGTCATCATCATCATCATCATCATATTTCATAGGCTCGTGTCTACTTTTAGAGGGGTTCACTTGTTAATTTCTTCTATCAACTCCTCTATGTGATGTATACTCCTTAGAAGAGCTAGGTTGAGATTCTCCTCCTCTAGTCATGATTCTCCTTCAAAGATACACAGGGGAATTTTTGCACCTCACTTGTCACTCTTTCCATTGGCTCTTTCTCACTCTTTTGAACTCACCCCTAGTGCCTTTTTCCGCTCTATTCCTCTGTCAAGTTCTTAATCAACTCCCAAGAGCAATGGGCAAATCACTTAGGCAATAGTACCAAATTGATATAATCAAATCACTGAGTTGATTAGTGGAAGATATTCAAATGAGAGCCAAGAAAATAGATCAAAGAATTAAGGTCAACCAATTCAATACAAAAGAGCAAACACTTGCAATCCAAAGAAATTCTCAATTATGCATTTTATCAAATACCTAGATGGCAATGAAATTCTGAACCAATTTGTCAATGAATTCAACTAACCCAATTCCCTTGATTTCAAAGTTGATAGACAATAGGCAAACGTAACACAATAGAATCCCAGTTCAACATCAACTCAAGCAATTTCAACAAGCTTAGACAAGAAGTCTTTCAAATTATTATTATTATTATTATTATTTGTCATTCAAGAACAATGTTCTTCTTCTTTTCTTTTTCTTTTTGGTAGATATATAGATGAACAACTAACAAATGGAATTCAACCCTAACAAGGTTTTAGGTTTAATTCCAACAACACAATGGTTCACAAGAGAAGACTAATATAGATGTAGAAGGAACAAAACAACAAACACATACAAGACCATATGAATTTCAAAGAAAGATATGATCTTAACACCTGAAAACAACAAAGAAAGCAAGTAAGATAGTCAAACCTTTGATGACAACCAATCTCTGATACCAAAAGATGAAGTGATTTTCGTGTCAGTTGAAGGGTTAATTTCACACACAACAATCAAACCAAATTGATATAAAAGAAATCAAAGGTAAGTTCTGGGAGATTAGGAAGACCTTTGTAGACTCAACTACAACAACCAACCCCTTGATTTGTTAAGACAACTCAACACCTCACCCAAAGTGATTGAGAGCCCAAGAGAAATGACTAAGAACCTAGTCCTAGACACTCTCAAAGATCAAAATGATCTTGATTTGGAGAAGCTCTAAGAAAAGTTTCAGTGTTTGTCTCTAAAGCTGTATGTTCTAATGCCTGAAAACATGAGCCTTTATATGCTACTAAAAACAATAAACAAACTTAATAAAGCTTGGGTGAAAAGGGCTGCAAAATACAAAGAGAAAAGCTGAAAAAAATGGGACCAAAAACTCAGAGTTTTGGGAAAAATCGGCACTATTCATGGGTTGCTACAGTGACCGGTGCCGAATGGTGCATCCGTTGGTTCACTGAATCTTCTCTGGAAAATTTGTCAAAAACTTGAAATTACCTCTTTTTTTCACCCTTTCTTCCTTGCTTCACCTTAGCTTCAATGTGCACTCTTTGTGGGCTTGAACTAGGGTCTTTTAGGCACATTTCCAAGCCTTCAAACTTACTTGAATCCTTCCCAATTCCAAGCCTTCAAACTTACTTGAATCCTTCCCAAATCCTTGAATCATATGAACAATGTAACATTTCTGTGATGGCTCTTGACCGATCACTGATTTCCTCTCAAAGATGTCAGGGCATAAGAAATGTTCTTTTTTCTCTCAGACGAATACCTTAAATGTCTTCATCATTCTTCTTAAGATATGATACTCGTATTTGAAATACAAGTCTTTGTTCACAGCCTCATTGAGTAGTGTCCTCGGATATCCATCATAACTTAAAGAAATTAAATTAAAGACACTTAAACCAGACATATAAATATGAAATATAAAAAAAAAAATACTAATTAACTTAGCTAATTATGTCGTGTCTCAACTGAACGACAGGGTCAGATACAACAACACTAGGTCAAGCGGGTGAAACCTCTCTCTCAACGGCATCAACTCCACCTGTTATTTAAAATAAATTAACTAACTACGAAAATCAACATATGACATATTCAAAAAACAAAGAGATGCATTAAACTAACCTAGTCAGTAGTTCGGACCTCAACTAGAGTAGGTGGATCTGCCACCTCCCTCTCACAAACATCTCCCTCCAGCTGTTAGGTACAAAAAATAACCATTCATAAATAATGGAGCGTTTTCAGTTTTACACAAATTAAGAACAATTATTTGCTATTTACCTAAATCTTCACAACATTTCACACATTACTCATATCTAAAACTAACTTTTCATTCTATACCCATTTTGACTTTTCATTTAAAAAAAAAACCTTAACATTTATTCTCCTTTAACATGCATTTATCATCTTACCCCTCTACATTCAACACGCACAACTATAATGGAGTGTACTACACCCAGGCTGCCTTGCATATCTTGAGACGGGAGATCATTTTGTAGGGTGCATGGAGAATTCTTTATTTTGAGCAACCAGATAAGGGTGAATGGATAGGAGAGATATAAGATATAAATTTTCAAGTATATTATCGGGGATATTTGGCCTAATAACTCATCATGTGCAAAGCCGCTTGACAACTCCCTCCCTATAATCCCCTCATCCACCAGGCCAAATCGAAGTCCGGTGTTCAAGGCATACTCTTGAGGCCCTGATCAATGTAGTCTACCTCCAATGTGGAACCACATCTCATTGGGGTGAGCATCGCAGAAGTGAACCTCCCGTCTAAGTACATGAAATTGCAGCACAGGCGTAAAAACTCCCAGAATATCGGGGTAGCTCCAACATGTATTCGAATGGATCCCTCCTAAATTGCTCATCTACTCCGTGGAGCCTGACCAATTCAATCACCAATGGTATCCACAAAAACTTGCAGTAACAACTCATAGTCCCACCAGCAGGAATAAAAAGACTATTCCGGTAACACCCTCTCCCTCGACCAGATTCCATATCTTTGCAAAGATAGAAAAAGAAAATATATTAGCCACATTCTCGTAAAATTAAACTAAGCTTTACTTATTCCTAGATACGATAAGTAAAATAAGCTCCAAAACATTTGTTATTGCATGCAAGTATTATTTAAATCCTAAAACATATTATTTTACAGAAAAACCTATAATAATATATTATTTAGATGAATTTTATAAAACTTTACCCTACCTTTACCACAAGTATTTTAAAATTTAAAATAGCTTTAACGTAATATTTTTATTTTTAGTACATAGATATTGTTGAAGTCATTATACTAATATTATTTTAAAGTACAATATATTTTTGTTTATGAAAAAGTAAAATAAACTATACGACAATCATTATAAAATATTAAGTATTAAAATACTTTGTATAACCAAATTATATTATACACTGATAATACATAGTACATTGTATAATTAAGTCATTATAGACTATAGTGATAAATTCAACTTTTATGTTATTTTAAAATTAATAATAATAATGATATTATTTTAAATTATTTTAAATTTACTAATAATAATAATAGTAGTAGTAATTTTTATTTAATTTAAATTTTAATAATCATTATAATAATATCATATGATTTAAAATATAATAATAAAAATAATAATATTTATCACCAAAGGTCGGGATTATCTACCGAAGGTCGAAGAAAGACTTGGCAAAGTTCAAAGTTAGCCAAGATTTTCTTCAACCTTCGACAGATAATCCCAACCTCCAATGGAATAATCCCAACATTCGGTGGGATTATCCCGACCTTACACCAATTCAATATAGAAATTCTAATTCCCTGATTTTTAACTTATTCCAAAAATGCCCGACTGTTTATTAACCATTTTTTTATCCAAAGTCTCTACATTTCCTCAATCATAAACAAATTTCGTAAAAAAAAAAAACTAAAAAAATAAATTAAAGATGCAAACAGTTTGAGTTCAATTAAAAGAAAAAAACAAAACCCAGTTCAATGCACACTACAACAATCTCATAAATTTGTAATTACCACTATCACTTTGAAAGCATAAATGATCATTGATCGGGAAAAAAGAAAGAAATTAAATGACGCAAAAAAAAAAGGATGAAAACTTACCTGTACTTGATGTCAGATGACGTAGGTGACAGTGGAGTTGAAGAAGGTGACTGGCTACCTTGTTCTCCGGCTCCAGCAACAATCTGGAATTTTTGAAATGGTGTGTTTGGTTTGTTTGAGCGTCAGGCCGTAACTCGGCAAGAAGGAAAGAATATGACCACTCGACTTCCACCATCATTTCTTTAAGGGCATGAGTGTCGTTTCTATTTGGTCAGCCTTTTCAAATTCTCAAATTTGATATTTATACCAATTAGGGTATCCAATGAAAATTTATTTATCCAATTGGGTATTATTGAACAGATTTGAGGAATTAGGTATAATTGAAATACCTGATTTAATTTTGGGTATTTTTGAAAATTTATAAATTGTGGGTACTGCCCAACAAGTCCTAGAAAACAATACAACAAACTAGATAATTTGAGACGGTTTTTTTTTTTTTTTTTTTTTTTTGGGGGGGGTCGGTTATTTTTGTTTCTAATAAGATAATTTGAGAAGTTTTTTTTTTTTTTTTTTTTTTTCGGGGGGGACGCTTATTTGTGTATCTAATCAAATCAACTCACCGAAACTGCTAGCAAGTGTCTCCAATCATGGTGTAGTGACCCATCCTAAATATTTGACTAAGGTCCAATTAGCTGGTTATTTAATTTTTGGGTTGTTAGCCCATTAGTGAGGGCTTAATTAATTGATTAATTTAAAGCCTATTAGTAATTATGTGATTAATATCAAAATTAGGGATTCTTACGACAACTATCGTACACCTACAAATTTAGAAGAGGGAACAGAGAGAGGAAACTACAGGGAACCAAACAATGGAAGTCGTGCTGGAATTAAATCACTAGAGTAAGAACATGCATCTAAACGAGGATAGGTCAGCCCCGACCTTCAATACCGGAAAGTCAGACTATCGAAGTCAACAAGGATAGTTGGGCAACGACCTGCTACCACTCACCTCCTAAATGAGCTTGAGAGAGGCACCACCAATCCTTGGACCACGACCAGGTAACTCCCAACTCGTCTCATACATCTTCCATGCCCCGACTAGATGTGCATGACTCTTGACAACTCCTGTGAGCATACTACCACTAGGCGCCACCTCCGAGAAAAGATAGCCGAGACCCTCGATGTCCACGGGCAGCTCACGAAGTTGGTCCAAAAGTCGGTTAGCGAGCTCATAGCTCTCGATAGAGATGTGAATGGCAAGATATCTCAACCCAGGGAAACTCCATGATTTCAGGAGCAGTTGGCGGGATTCCACGATCCAACAATTTTCCTAATTGCCTACTATCACGAAATAGCAGAGTCCAAATCAGGAAGGTAACGAATCTCTCTTTTAAATAATCAAATCCAACACAGTCTACGGACAAGCCTCACAAGGTTGAAACATAATACATAAGAAATAGTTTCTCTAAGAACTAATTACCCCTAATTACTCTCGGAAGAATGACTTAGGCATTGGAGCTCGTCCCCGCCCATAGATCACCAACAGTGACTAATCTCTTCTTTCTTCTCAGGTTGCAGTCGATTAACGTCAGCACGATTTTGGGGTGACCCGGTGTTAGCTTTTGAGCCCCAACACTTTTGGCACCATCTGTGGGAACCCAGACAAAAAGCTTAGCCTTTTCCCCTATACAAAACAAATAAAAAAGCCTGATGAATCAATCACAGCCTACATGCGTTAAACCACTCCGTGCCGAGGCAGATCGCCCTACAAAACACAACTACACATTGGCGAAACAGTGCCAGAAATGCCACCACCAACACAGATTGATGACAACAATACTCTGAGGCCTGCCACCCAACGGGATCAACAGCGGCCAACACAGTTAGGCCCATCCTGGAGGGTCCCAATCAGCCCCCCACCTGTGCAAGGGAGGCCCGAACAAGGGCATCCCTTGTCCATGACCAACAATCCCAAGCCACAGAGATCTGGGAGAACACGGATAACTGTTCTAGTAGACCTTCTGGAACTAATGGTGGTAGAATTGGAGAGCATATTCGGTGGGTGGGACTATTTGTCTACCAAACATACTCTAGGGCCCTCCCGGAGAGATCCACAACCTCCCCGAGGCAAAGCAGAATGGGCCACAACCAAGCCATCCTCCACCCTCAGAAGCAATGAATGACCTCCGACCTCATGAAGCAGGTCGGGAAACAGGCTGAGAACAAGAACACAACCCGTGACCGACCTCAGGGAAACCCTGAACAATGGGAGAGGTTACGACAACAAGGATAGGCTCAATCGAGTAGCCATGTCATGAAGTCAGAGACAGGATCCTAAAAAGCACGGGAGCTCACTACGAACTACTCTTAGAGTAAGGATACCACCTTGACGAAGCCTTAACAAAATGACAAGCGATAACGCTCGAGAAGTAGCCCCCAATCCACTAATTAGAGCAACTCCCCTAGCCAATCAGGAGGGAAGAGTTGCTTGATCGACCAACAATCTTTGAAGAACAACCACTAATGGATGAAGAGCAACGAAGGAAGGAATTCAACTTATGGATGATTGAAGACATCAATGAGGAGAATACAATCAAAGAACAAGTCCTTGGCGGCTTTAGCAATCAACTCTGAAAGCCTTGGATGGCTTGGGAAGAAGTTGGCACTTTGCAAAAACGAGTGTGACGCGAAGATGGCACGAGCATGCACCGGATGGCACAAAAAAGCACCATCTAGTGCTCTACAGGAACCTATCCGGTGCCAGACAAAAGCACGGGATGGTGCACTAGAATTTCCTAAGAATTACTAGCTCTATGACCTGCGTGTCACCCAGCGCCAGACAACCCATTTTCCATTTTTCCCTATTTTGGTCCCAAATGCGATCTTGACTCTTTTGGTCAATTTCACTTGTTTTTAATGACTTTTCTTTATGTTTGAAGCTATTTTAAGTGGATAAACAAGTCTCTAATCATTCCTAGGGTTTCTTAGTGTTGAGGCTATAAATAGCTCTCCATTTGTAATTTGTTGAAAAACTTATTCTACAAACACATTTCAAAAAATGGAGAGAATCCTTTTGGATTAAATACAACTTTTCTTGTGTGTTCATCTAATCACTCTTCTAGGGTTCTTAGTGAGACTCTAGAGATCATCAGTACTTGGCTAGAGTAATTGAGTTGAATTGAGGGAATTCAATCCACTAGATCATATTATGGGACATTATTGTCAATGGTTCTAGCTTGAAACTTTTGTATGAAGTCTTGGGTAGATCTCAAATTGGGTGTTTCTGATTTCGATTGAAGAATGAAGGGTTCCTTTCATATTTGAGACCACATCACCCGACCATGTCAAGTGCAGAGCCTTCTGGTCCACACTGACAAAAAAGGCCTAGTCTTGGTTCATGGGCATCCCTAAAGCAAGCATCTCGAGCTGTTTCTGAAAAACTAACAAAGTAGCACGAGGTGCGAGAAGGATATCAATGACCTCTTTATGATCAAACAAAAGGTCGGAGAAAGCACCCGAAGCTATTACAGTAGCTTCAACAATGATTTAGTCGAGATCGAGCAGAAAAATGATGTCATTTACATGACTGCCTTCAAATAACATTTGCAAGGGGGTACGTAGTCCTCAAGCTGGCTGATGAGATAGTAAAGACCATCAAGGAGCTACAGAAGCTGCTTGAAAAACTTATAAAGGCTAAGGAGATAGCGGTCCAGAAGAAGATCCCTGGCTTTGCCTTAGCCACTGAAAGAGACAACAAAGAGCATCCAAGGAGCCCACAAAAATCAAAAAGGGATAGGAAAGACCCTTAATCAAAAGGAGGAACCTCGACAAGAAAAGGAAGACCATCCCCGACCTCATGACCACTCAATTCAAAACGTCACGAGCAGAGATCTTGGTGGTCATGAAGAAAAGAGGACTTCTGAAGCCACCCAAGCCTCTCAAGAGTCTTGTGGCCAAAAGAGACCCAGCCAAGTTCTGTCGCTACCACCAGGACCATGGCCATCTCACCGAAGACTGTTTCAACCTTAAGCAGGAGATCGAGAGGCTGCTGAAAGAAGGTCATCTACAAGAGTTCCTGGCTAGGAACACGGTCCCTGCTGATTTGCCAGTAGTAGCCCCTCAAAATCAGTGACCTCTGGTGCACAAAATAATTGCCATTGAAAGGAGGTCCAAAAGAGCTCGATTGGAAGATTCAGCACCCTTCACAATGTCCCTCCAGATTGGAGACTTCTTGGTCCGCAAAATACCGGTGGACATTGGAAACGCCGTGAATGTCCTATACTGGAAGGCCTTCGACCAGATGGGCATAGGCAAGACAAAGTCAGGCATAGCTCTGACCAGCTACAACAGCAGCACAACTTATGCTGATGGGATCATCCGAGTACTAATAACAATCTGTGCTAGTGACAAAGAGGTCATTGAGTTCATGGACCGGATGGCGGTCGATGCCCCTAGAACCTACAATGCCATCTATAATTTTCTTTGCCCAATTACAACATGAAAATCCAAGTTAGAGACACTTGGATCGTCCTAGAGGGGGACAGACAACTTGCTGTAGAATATTACCTCACTGAAGGTAATGAGGAGAGCTCGTCTAAGCTCGAGAAGGAGGAATGCATTGACCTCTCAAAAGAGGATTACAATCTTCGGATTCAAATAGCTAGGAGAGGAGAAAAAGAGTTCCTCAACCTAGAATTCAGTGAGAAAGGGATCAAAATTGGAGAGTCATTGAATCCCAATGTCAAAGGGAAACTTGTTGATTCCCTTCAAAAGTATCTAAAGGTCTTTGCCTGGCTGCCTAGCGACCTCAAAGAAGTAGATCGAAAAATTGCTGAACACAGCATTCCGGTGTACAAAATTCGTTTTTGCAGGGGGGAAGAAATTAGGATTTTTAGACTTCTTGGGATGACAAGGAGAGAGTAGAGAGAGAACCCTTCAGCCATGGAAAACACCTCAAGTTCTAGTTCCCAGCTCATAAATATTTCTAGTTCTTTATCTTTAACTAAGAATTCTTTACATTCTGCACATATTGTTAATCTTGTGGAGTTTACTACTATTCCAGAGTCACCTTTAGTTGAGGAAGCAGTTCCTCCTCTGATGAGTAATTATAACATATACAAAAAGAAAGGATCTTTTCCTCCAGGCATAAAATCCATCCAGCAACTACTCAAGGCAACCACACCAAGAATGAAAGAATATGTCCAGTTCTCCAAGCTAGACCAATGTGACATTCCTTACTCCTCGAAGGAATAGTATGATACCTTAACATACTGCTAGAAATGGTGGCATAATGGAGAGCTGAAGGTTACACACACCTTCACATCGGTGGCATCAGACTTGTTCTGACTCATGGCGGCAAGAAGGGCAACCTAATCACTGTTCAAGTTGCACTGCTCTACTGAAGACAACTGAATTATGAGCAAGCAGTCATTGGCACAATCATTACTACGCTCAACTCAGGAAGTGTTGTCCTAACATTATTTCCAAACTATGTCATATCTCTCCAGGACCCGAATCTGTGCATAGCCTTGAAGGTCCAACTTTAGCTTACCGGCACATCTCTCACTCCGACCTCGATGATGGCCACTCTCCATCACCAAATGATGTATAGGCTCCAAAACCACACCCTGGATCTAAAAAACAGTGGTTCTCCAGAAGCCTTGATGATCTTGGCCGACTCTACTATGGAGGTTCTCACCTTGGTCAAAATTCAAAACAGATTAAGAGAAAAGATCTCCAAAAACTCATGCCTGTTGACTGGATTACCAATTACGAGAATCCACACTGACAAGAAGAACCAGTCCAAGCCACACTTTCAACTTTCCGAAGCCTACTTGACGGATGAGTCCAAACTTCTTCAGGATTCCTCCAAAAGAAGAATCCGGACAGATCTTTACCCATCTGATGCTCGATCCATATGATCCTGTAGATCTAAACATGTAAAAGAGACTACCAGTATCCTCCTTCAAAAATGCAATAGAGCCCAGCTATACATCCCACTTCAATGGTCACTTTTTATCGGATGTCCTGGATCAGGTCTTTGTGATCCGGAATGCTCATGTACTGATTGCTCCTCAGATGATGATGATGATGCAAATGAAGCTCCCGAACAAGGTGACGAACGGAGAAGAAATCTGGCAAATAGTCATACAAACGCTACCAAGGAGATGATGATGAAGACAAGGCCTCGACAATACCAGTCCAAAAGTCTTTCAAGGATTTGAAGGACTTTTACCGGCCTTTCCCCAAAACGTCAACCACATTGCCAATGAATGAGGAGAGCCCTCCGTCCATTCTACAGTCCATAAAGAAAATTCTGAAGAAGAACATGTTGGACTACTACGAGCCCTCTCCTTACTGCAAGTAGGCAGAGAAGCTCATTCCAAATGGGCCAGCACCGATTCCATGCATGATGAACCAGCCCACAAAGAGTTCATACACCTCTACTTTTCCACCTCTCGACAAAAAGGTAAACGAGGCCAATAGAAAGGCATCCTAGCCCTATGTCACTGAAAAGGTAGTAGACGAGTACGGGAGACAAGTTCCTCTAAGTCAAGCAGAGGAAGTTCTCAATTGGTAGACAGACAACATCGTAGGCCAAAACCACAAGCTCACAAGAATTGGTGATCGAGTTAGTCAAGTCGAAAAGAAGATTGACTACTTCGAAAAGTGGTACAAAAAAATGCTAGATGGACACAACATTCTGGAGCATGATCTTAAGGCTATGATCAGTACCGAAACCAGCTATTGCACTGAGTTCAGCGAGAAGCACAGGGAGATTTGTGACCTTAAGAGACAGATTGAAAAATATGAAATTCAGAAGTCCCAAGCCGCTCCTATTCCATAATCCCCATCTCAGGGGTATTCAATGTTTGGCATTCCCAACAACCTGCCAACGTTCAATACACCGACTCCACTTTTTATGGACCACTCAGCCCCACTGACGCAGGACGGAAAAATATGGTGGGGAAAATTATAGAACCTCAACTGTAAACAACTTCACTCGAAAGCTCTTTTACAAAAAAGTTAGAATCAAGAATAAAACGACAATATTCTTGAGACACTATGAGACAATACCTTGAGTTCACAAGGAAAGAGATAAAACTCTGAAAATATTATTGATAACAAATTCTGCCTTTTTTTTTAGCTCTTAGGCATACATCCTTATTTATAATGCTAGAAGTTCTATGTTCCAAATCAGACTAGGAAATAGAAACCAAGTAAACTACTAATAGCTAAGTTATGTATTCCTAATCAGATTTGGAAATAAAAATTAGGAAGAAAACAATAAAAAAATAAAACAAGTTTCTAAATAAAATTCTATAAAAGAAGTAAAATTATTAAGCAATCATAATCTTGCTCGTCTACTTGTACTGCATCACCTGCCCGAGCCCGAGCTGCAAGAATTCCTGACTACAGTATACCTGATTGTAACTTTTGGGTAAATAGGCCAAAGAACATCCTTATGTTCATCCGGCACCCAAAAAGAAGCTTTCACGACCAGTTCCTAATGCTCCTTAATCAGAAGCTTTTGGATCTGAGACATACAGGTATACTCAAGAAGAAAAGGTGAAAACGCCAATCCAGCCGGTTGACAACCAGTATGTATACTTAAAGGAAGAACCTAGAGCTCGTGTTCAACAAGAACCTATTCCAACAAGCTCAGCGATACAGCCTGATCCTATTCCGACAAATCCTTCCCAACAATTGGTAGTGTCTTTCCAGACAAATGAAGTTGATGACGATCAAACATCTTCTAAAGACTCAAATGAAGGTTCGGTGTCAACAACATCCACCGAAGGCATTTCTAATGCATAGAGTCCTAAATCAAAAAATGGACATCAACAGGATTCTCATGACTACTCCAGGTCCCTCAGTATCGACTACGTACACTAGGTTTGAAGAAGAAGCAGAAAATGAATCCATGACAGATCAACAACCTCCGCCTCCAAAACCAACTCCTCCAGGAAAATCGTCTGCAACAACTTGTTTACTTTCGACAATATTCCTATTAGTAGAAGGCATGAAAGGTTCCAGGAAATGTCTACACCGGTCAATACCCAGTTATTGAAGGGAGTACGTCTAAATAATATTCTTTGTAAATTTATTAGTCATTCTGTTGGTACTGTACATGATTGGTTTATATCATTAGATGCTTATAAGAGAGATCAATTCCTTACAAGTTCTTTAGACCTAAGAATTTGTAGGTGATTACTCTTTGGAGATTAAACAGGCGAGACAAGACTTCTTCAAAATGAAGTGTTGCTCTTTGAGGCCTAAGGATAGCAATCGGCACTACAAAAGGATAATGGAGATCTATTATCGCCTTGGCAATATGAAAGATACGAGTCTCAAGCAGGCATACATGTCCTCACTTCCAAAAGAAATCCAGCCAGAACTAAACAAAATGATCGAGCTCTTTGGAAACATTTTAGCAAATCTCGAGCTTGTAGAAATCCACCAACCCATGTTCACTTGTTTGGACAAACTCTATGCAAGAAGAAAGGTCGTTGAAAACTTTTTCCACTAGAAAAAGAAGCCTGAACAGATCTGCAACAGAAAGTACGAGATTGGCTATTCAAAGCCAAAAAAGTGCAGCTGCAAAAAGGTGCAGAAATTTCCCTCCAAGAAGAAGTATAAATCAATGAAAAATCTCAAATACTTCCGTGGAAAGCCTCGAAAAAATCCAAATCAGACAAGTGCTTCATCTGCAAAAGGAAAGGACACTTTGCAAAAAGTTGTTCGAACAACAAGGCCAAAGAATCAAGGCTTGTTGCACAACTGATGGTTGATCATCTAGAATCTGACGTTGAATTAGTGTTCTCAAAGGAAAGTTATCCAGATTAGGACACAGCCTTTGCCATCGAAGTTACAGATTCCGAATTTGAAGCATCAGAAAATGATTCTAAAGACTAATCAAGTTTACCAATTTTTATTGTTAAAGATACTCCAGATATTGCTTCTCTTACTAACATTCATCCCCCTCATGTGCAGATTTTTAGATTAACGTCGTCTAAAAATGCACAACCAATTAGAGCCAGTGGATTTTTAGACACAGGAGCCATGAAAACAATGATGAATCTAGACTTTCTACCAACAAAATACTGGACTAACACATATGCCCAATTTCAAGCAGCCAACGGAGAAATCTTTAAAGCCAGTCTTATTTCCAAACACTCGATGGGAATAAAATTCTTTCCAGATTGCATCATTTAGGTAAAAGTTTTTGGAAATAGACTTCATGGTAAGGATGTTCTTATCGAATGGGACACTCATGCCAAGGACTAGAGACTATGGGTTCTCCTTCATGGAATTCCATATAAACATCAGTTTCAATGATTTACTCCTGTTACTAATATGTTTGCTATTTGTGATACTATTGACAAATTAAAATCCATAGCTAACATGTTGAAAGAATTTTGTACTGATTCTCATGCAGACTTTAAGCACAAAAGCCCACTTTGGAAAAATGAAGAGTTCTTTGTTAAGCTCCTTTTCAAGATTAATGAAGACATTAATCCAACCGAAATAACACATCCCGGGATGATTCCAGATGATCTTAAACTTGCTTAGTAAGAATGTGCACAACTGTTGTAGAAAGGACTAATCGAGCCAACTAATTCAAGTTGCGCTTGTCAAGTCTTTTACGTAAACAAAAGAAGTCAGCAAGCCAAAGGTGAGAAAAGGTTAGTCATCAACTACAAACCTTTAAACCAATTTTTAAAATACGATAAATTTTTGCTTCCAAGAATTCAAAACCCTTTTACTCATTTGGCGAGAGCAAAAATATTTTCAAAGTTTGATTTAAAAGCTGGTTTTTGGCAATTTGGAATTGCACCTGATGAACATTACAAAATTGCTTTTTACATTCCTAATGCCCAGTATCAATGGAAGGTGATGCCATTTGGCTTAAAAGTTGCCCCCTAATCTTTCAAAAATCCAGGACAAATTTTCCAGTCCATTCTACATAGTTCCGTGGTTTACATTGATGATATCCTTCTCTTTTCTAAGGACGATGAAGCCTATTTGTCATTGTTAGAACAGTTCTTTGACATCGTCAAAACTCAAGGTATCATGATATCAGAAAAGAAAAGTTCCATCGGCCTTCAAGAAGTCGAATACCTTGGGATGAGAATTACTTATGGCAAAATCTAACCCGGTCCTCACCTTGTTGAAACTTTGCCTTCCTTTCCGGATGAAAATCCATCAGTAAAATGATGGAGATGAAGGAGCATACATGGCATGGGATAATTCATGGAAGATTTCATATGAAGATGCTTATGGAATAAAGGAGTTTATGTAC
>JAOXNR010047162.1:0-18537 GCA_028571225.1 Parsonsia alboflavescens | reverse complement strand
TCAGATTATGAGTGACCTTGGGTTTGGATAGATGGATGTTGAAATTCCAGCCATAATTCAAGTGAATCACATCAAGTTTAGAAAACCTTAGTTTCTTATCCTTAGACCGATTGTGTGTTTTTAATTAAGTAGAAGAAGAGAAAGTCAGTTACCTCCTAGATTGGGGCTTTGCATTACATAACTGTAGGCCATTAGAATAACTGTGTGATTCTATTGAATCCCACCAATTGCTCCTAGAATCATGAAGTTTCTCTAGGACGAGAGATCTTGTCATTAGGGGTGAGCATTGGGTTTGAAACCGACCCCAACCCTGACTGGACTTGAAATGAATTGAGATGAGTTGGGTTTTTTGGTTATTGGGTCAGTTTGAAATCGAACCTGACTTGTAGTTGGTTTCAATTCAGTTGGTTTATGTGATTGCAAAAATACTATCGGTTAATTGACAGTTTCTTTCCTATTAATAACATTAGATATAAAATAATTTACTTCTGTAATCTCAGCTTTGTGGCAAAGCACATGGATTTTAATCAATTGGTTGTTAGTTCGATCCCCACGACAATGCAATTTTTAATTTTTTTCCATTTTTATTTTTCCTCTGAAATTATTCTTTCTTTCAACTACTTTCTTTTTCTCGACACTAATACATTATTTTTCCCATTATTTGTAATTTGTATTTACATTTTATGAGATAATAAATGTTTTTTTAATTCTTTTAATTTTAATTTTTTCCATTTTTATTTGATAGATTATAAAATTAAAATTTTTTTCTCGGAATTTTTTACCATTTTTATTTTTCCTTTGAAATTATTCCCTTTTTTTTAACCTTGATAAATGATGCTATTTATGGCTTGTTTAAAGAGTACCAAGGTATTATAATTCCCCAAAGTTATTTTTTGTAAACTATATGGAGATTGGACAATTTATAGTTATTTTTTGTGTAATTATTGCAAGTTTTTGTTATAGTTTGATGTTTGCGCCATTTGGATTGGAGTCTATTTACAAGTTGGGTAATTTTGGTTACCCATTGGATAACCGAATAAAATCCAAAATTGAACCTGAAAAATCAAAACTGAACCAACTATAGGTAGGGTTGGTTTTGGATTTTCTCCTCCGAAAAAAAAAACCAACTTTAAAAATCGAAACCAACCCAAGCTCACCCCTACTAGCCATTCACGTCTCTGTTGAGAGGTATAAGCTTGCTAATAAACCTTCAGACCAACTTCGCAACCTCCCCATGGATGCTGAGTATTTCAAACATCTCTTCTGGTGAGGTCGCGTCGAGTGATCCTTGGCTCATGTTAGTGATTAGGAGTTGTGCACCTTTGGTCGTGGCATGAAAGTTTTATGAGTCGGATTAGAGCTTGACAGCATAAGGTCGAGGTCTGGCAAGACCTTTGCTCGAGCTTAGCTGGACGGTCGATGACCTGGGAGGTCGATGGTAGTTTTTCGCTGCCCGCCTTTACTTATTGACTTCATGAGTCTGACTTTCAAGCATTGAAGGCATGGGGCCTTTGACCCATTTGGGCTGACTTTCATCCTGGTCCTACCCTCGTTTATGTTGACTTATTCGGGTCGTACCCATTTCACCCGTCATTACCCTCCTTTAGGCCCAGTGAGCTCAGAGGACGTTGGTGCCTAAATTAGCATCTTCAAGTTGTAACCGCTAATGGGTCCTTTGATTCCTTATAACAGCTAGCTTTGTGGGTAACTTTCCATTCGGGTCTCTAGTCTAGAGTTGCAAGCTAGACAATTATTTTCCAACCTCAAGCAAAGTCGCGAACACCTGGTCGCTGTATGGAAGGTACATGTGCAAGGTTGGGGCTCACTAGGTCACAGGTCGTTGTCTATTGAGGCTCCTGTTTTGCTCATCAGGAGGTTAGCAACTTGGGAGGTCGGTGGTAGGAGCTCCTTGATCACCCGTACCTCGGGACCTGCCAATCGGACCTTCAAGTGTTGAGAATTACCATTTCTAGGTGTGCGAGTCTGACATTCATGGGTTAGGGATCGCCATCTCTAGGTCGGGGGCCTTTCCTTTAGGCATTAAGCATTGCCATCTCTAGGTCATGGGCCTGACTTTCAGGGATTATGAAATACCCTCTTCAAGCCTTGGGTCTGACTTTCAAGCATTAAGAGTTACCATCTCTATGTCGTGACCCTCGATGGGTCGAGCTGTTTTCTCACCACTGCTTGCGAGGCTAACCTTTAGGTATTGAGAGTTACCATCTTGAGGACATGGCTCTTGAAAAGTTGTGCGGTTTTCTCACAACAGCTGTTTACCGAAGAAGATACATCTCCTCAATTTACTGGAAAATTGATGGGCAGTCTAAGTTGGAAAGTCACTCTGTTTCAGTTTTGGTAATATCCAACCAGTTTCAGATTTGAAGAAGCACCCCATTTTTATTTTTTGAAGGAACTAAAGCGATTTTTGGCTTTGAATAGGCGACCCGCTCCAAATTCGGGGAGATTGACCCGCTTTAGTAACTCCAAGGTTTCATTATTCAATATAACTTGAATACCTTCAAATTTAGGATTTGCTTAAACCTCCATTCATCTTGCAAGGGTTTTAACATTTACAGAACTTTCGGCTTAGGGCTTCCTCTTCCTTCCCTGAACATCCAGCTTTCCCAAGACCGTCTTCCTTTCTTCAAAACTTCACCGAGTGAATCTTCTTTTCCTTCTTTCTGAAAAAATTGTAAATGTTTTTCTTTTTTTGTTATATCTATTGTATCTACCTCATTTTCTTCTATGTCAAGTGCAACGGGGTTTTTTATTTGTCCCCGGTGTTATTTAGAGCACCCTTGGTGAAAGCTGAGACCTTTGATCTTTCTGAAATAGAAGCCCATCCTATACCTACTTTTCTAAACCCCAGTCTCGTTTTTGAGCTCTGCGACAAGATTGTTCTAAGCAAGGATGCGATTGTTGCCCTTGAGAGGCATGAGCGTGCTTATAGTCAGCATGACGGACACATAGTCCTTTACTCTTTTAGCCTTAGGGGAGGTGTTCTCCTACCTCACACTCATCCTTTGTTTTTTGATCTTACCTTCTTTTGGACCTTTTCCTTAGGCCAACTTGTACCCAACTCTTTTCGTACAGTAGTTGCTTTCATTGTGACTTGTCATCTCTATCAAGTTCCAATCTCTCAGGAGCTTTTCAGATGTTTTTATAGTCTAGGGGTCGCTTCATCGTCTGAGGGTGCGGTGCTAAGGGGCACCTCCAGTTTTTTCCTTGGCACAAGCTGGTTGGTCCCTTCCAGTCTTTTGCGGGGTAGTGGAAACCTTTATTTTTCATTGCTTGCCTTCCAAGCCATTTGACTCGATCCAAGGCTTACCTAGATTGGAACCCAAACCATACATTTTTTAACAAGCTTCCCAATCGATCCGTTGAGCAGGCCGAGCATACAAATTTCCTTATGGATTTGGTCGATTCTGGTAAGCCCAAGTTGGGTTGTGGAGCTCTACTTTGGCCTAAAGCCTACCTTTGTTCTGCTAGATTTAGAGGACCAGTAGAGCAGAATCTTCCTTCAATTAAGGAAACTGTTGGGATATCTTCTTTTGGTAGGAAAAACTCCCATAGTTTTTTGTAGTAATGATTTGGTTCTAATAGCTTCCCCTCATAGTTTTTTCCAGTAATGAAGGCATCAGAGTGGCTTTGTGCTTCTGGATCTTCCCGAGCCTCTAGGGTAGAGGCAGAGCCCTACTGGTGCCCCCTATTAGTGTTCCTGCTGCCAGGATTCCCATTCCTCAGGGCAGGGGATGGGCTGTGGTGGCTAAGAGGACTCGAGGGGCCTCCAAACAAACTTCCACTATTACTAGGATGAGGCCTTCCGATAGGCCTGTCAAGATCTCGGACTCCTCGTCTTCTCCCTCTTCCCAACTTGTGAAAAAGGCTACTCCAAGCCCTTCTGGGAAGGGAAAGACCCTGGCGACTTCAGAGTCAAAACCAACATTCCTAGGCTGCACCATAGAGAAGGTCACAGAGATCTTTCAGCGGTTGGGAGGTGTTGCCTTGGCTTTTCACACCACTAACAAGACCCCGAGATGGGTCCCCAATCTCACCATGGAGGTGTCGGACTCTTTACTGCAATGGCCCACCCTCAATCTTTTTTGATGGAGTGCAATCCGTCAGTTGATCAGGAAATTTTCCAACAATTAACTGATGAGGAACTCGATAGGTTTGGTGCCTCCTTTCTTGCCACGGTGCGTTCTTGCAACTTTCTGCCGACTATTTTTGGCTTTATTCTACTTTGTGTATGTGAATAACCTCTCTCCCTTTTCTTTTGCAGGGTTATGTTGTTTTTGGTGAGCGGTTGAGACGGCAGGCTGTGAAGACTAGCAAGGATCCAGGAGTTTGCCTCCCTAACTTTTGAGCTGTAGGATGCCAATGTCTGCTTGGAGAAGGAGGTCACTGAGCTTAATACCTCTATAGAGTTGTCCAAGGCTTCTGCCGACTACTCCAAGAAACTTCTTGACCCATGTCTGTGGGATATTGCTGAAGCCAAAGCCGCTAATGATGTCATCTCCAAGGTTCTGGACATGGTTGAGAAGAAGAAAATTGAGCGGGATGAGCACATCAAGGTGCTCAAGGCTAGGTAGGAAGAATTCCAGGGACTTTGTGATGAGGAATACGGTTTGGCATCGGAAAGGTTGGAGGAAGTCACTGCCTTTCGGGAACACGTACAATCTTTGTAGAGACCCCAGCTAATCTCCCTGTATGTCGAGGTGGTGGATGACCTTAAGGGGGTCAACCCGGGGATGAAGACCCACCCAGATTTTAACTCCAATCTCTATGACCTGAAGTTGGCCGCTGCTCTCCCTTGGCAGTGACAAAGTCAAAAATAGGCTTCCCCTGAAGAGGTTGCTGCTGCCGAGACCCTGGCTCAGGTCTGCTAGGTTGATGAAGGCTTAGCGTAGAGGGGGAGAGATCCTGTTGAGGCTATCCTCGAGGTTCAGGAGATCATGGATATCAATCCTCGAGCCATGGCATCTCCTGAAGGTTGACGATGAGGATGATATGTCCCTTGTGAGACACTTTCGGAAGTAGTTCTGGACTTCCTCTTGTAATAGCTTAGGACTTTATGCATCTAACATTTTTATAATTTATGCACATATATATACTAATTGATTCGCAGGGGTCTATTTGTGGCCTTCTGTTTTCTTTATACTACTTGGTTACTTCTGTCAATACTTCACATTTTATACTTGCTTCATACTTGCAGCTTTTCAACAATTGCACAATGTATTTGAGCTATTCTGGCACTAAGGGAAACCAAATAGGCGTAATATCCACATAAGCCTTAAAAACATAACTTTAATCTGTGCTCTATCGAATCTGAGTTGTTGAGGTCACTACAGTACTTCGCGAGGTCCTTCAGACCGGTATTCCCGAGCTTAGTTGACAATTCAATGAGGTCTACAATGTCTAAGATGACCTTTAGGCATAGAACTTCTTTAGATGACAACCATTCCAAGGCTTTAGGAGTTGCCTTCCCTCCAAGTCAGCGAGCTTGTAACTCCCTCCCTTGTGAACTTCTTGGATTATGTAAGGTACTTCCCAGCTTTCCTGTAGCTTGGTCAGCTGCTCTTCCTTGCCGACATCAGATCTTTTGAGGACCATCTCTCCAACTGTGAAATGTCTTTTTTTCACTCTTTTGTTGAAAAGATTTGTTATCTACCTTTTGTAAGCTCTATCTGCTTCCATGGCTTTGTTTCTGACCTCTTCGAGGAGGTCGAGGTCTGCCCTTCTCTCCCCTTCTTTAAGATTGAGTCTTACTCAGTCAGTCTTAAAGATGTCATTCCAACCTCAACTGGCATTATTGCTTCTGCTCCAAAACACAAGTTGAAAGGTGTTTCTCCAGTAGGCTTTCTTACTGTCATTCTGTAAGCCCACAATATACTTGGGATCTCATCTAGCCAGTCAGTTTTGCGACCCTCTTTCTCAAGCTTAGTGAGTCTCTTCTTGAGTCCTTCTAGGATGGTCCTATTATGACTTCAGCTAAGCCATTACCTTGGGGATGAGCTACAGAGGTCAACTTCAGTTCAATGTTGAGATTTTCCCAGAAAGTCTTGAATGGGTGGCTAATGAGTTATCGCCCATTGTCCGAGATGATAGCACAAGGAATGCTAAATCTACACACTACGTTCCTCTCTATGAATGACCAGACTTTTGGAGATGCGATTACTGCCATTGGTTCTGTTTCAACCCATCGGGTGAAATACTCCACGCCAACAATGACGAACTTTAAACCCCCTACTTCTTTCGGGAAGGATATCAATACCCCATATATTGAAAGGCACTAATGTGTTCATTGGCTGATACTTCATAGGTGGTAGGTGTGATTTATTCCCATGCAATTGGCAGCTCATGCATTTCTGTATCGCCTCCTCAACGTCTGAAACCATGGAAGTCCAATAATATCCTGTCCTCAGGATTTTCTTAGCAGCAGTTTTTGCAACTATGTGTGATCAGTATATTTTGCTATGCACCTCTTCTACGACATATTGTCCTACTCCCTTGCTTAAGCATTTGAGCAGTGGCCAAGTATATGACCTTCTGTATACCTCATCATCTCCTATTAGGATGTAGCGAGATACCCATCTCTGCACCTGGTGAGCTTCTTTTGGGTCTTGTGGTAGGTCGCCATGCTTAATTAATTTGTAGGTTGGATATCTCCAGTCTACCTGATCCTCAATGACCAAACCCTCATTTTGAGCTATGCTGGGAGAATGTAATTGTTCCACGAGCAACTCAACATTTGCTTCAACCACTTCTCGATATAATTTGGACAAGGTGTCGGCCACTGAATTCTGCTCTCTGGGAACTTGTTCGATGAGGAAGTAGTCAAGCTTAGACACTATATCCCTTACTTTTTTGAGATATTTGATCATGTTGTATTCTCTTGCCTCGTATTCCTCAACAACTTGGCTGGCTACGACTTGTGAATCCATTTTGATGTGCAGCTTCTACATTTTACGAACTCGTAATATCCTTAGACCTACTAGTAGAGCTTCATACTCATATTGGTTATTTGAGGTTGGGAAATTGTACATCACAGAGTAAGGGATTCTCACTCCCTCAGGGCTGATCAGCATAATTAACGTGACTGAATTTTCTTTCTCCGTCCAACCATTTGTGTACATGGTCCAAGTACAGTCTTCACAAGTGCGGGCAAGCTCTTGTGGAACCTTAGTACACTCTTCTACAAAGTCTGACAAAGCTTGAGCTTTGATGGCCTTTCTTGGCTCAAATTGAATTTGATATCTCGAGAGCTCGAGTGACCACTTCATTGTTCTGCTTGATAGTTCAGGCTTTGCCAAAGCTTGTTTTAGTGGTAAGTTAGTTAGGACTCTTATCTGACAAGCTTCAAAATACGGCTTTAGTTTCCTTGAAGTAATAATAATGAGGTACAAGAACTTCTCGTGGTCCGAATATCTAGTCTCTGGACCTCGGAGCAAATGACTAACATAGTAGATGGGGAACTGCTGACCTGACCTTTCTACCAATAGGACTAAGCTGACTACCTTCTCAGCTGCAGCTAGGTACATGCAAATTTCTTCACCCGACCACGGAGAGACAAGTTGAGGGGGCCTTCCTCGGAATTCAGCCTGACGAATGCTGCTTGGCAGTCTTTGGTCCATTGGAAGTCTTTTGGCTTTTTTATGGCATCATAGAATTTCTCCCCTTTGTCTGCCATTTTGCCAATGAAGCACCCCAGTGCTGCCATCTTTCCCGCTACGCTTTGTACCTCCTTGATTCTTCTAGGAGGTTTTTATCTAGCAGAGCTTTGATCTTATTTAGGTTGGCATCAATGCCGCTCTTCGAGATCATGAACCTAAGGAATTTGCCTGCTAAAACTTCAAAAGTACACTTCTCCAAATTAAGTTTCATGTGAACAGTTTTATGGTTCTAAAAAGTTTCAATGATGTCCTCAATAAAATCTTCTGAGGTCTTAGATTTGATCACTATGTTATGTACATAGACCCTGATGTTCCGCCTAAGCTGTTTCTTGAAAACCTTATATATTGCCCATTGGTATTCAACTCCTGAGTTTTTCAAGCCAAAGGGCATCTTGGTGTAGCAATAGGTCCCGACCTCTGTGATGAAGGAGGTCCTCCCTATGTCATCAATGGCCATCTGGATTTGGTGGTATAAGTATCCAAAAAGCATAGCCACCAGTACACAGTTGTTGAGTCCACCATCTAGTCTATGCTAGGAATTAGGTAGGAGTTCTTCTGGCAATACTTGTTGCGTGTGGTAAAGTCCATGCACATCCTCCATGTCCTTTCCTTCTTGGGGACTACAACTGGGTTGGCCAGCCATTCAGGGTATACCACTTCTTATAGAATTCCAACATTAAGAAGAGCTTGGACTTCTCGAGCTATGACCTCATTGCGCTTGGGGGTGAAGGTCCTCTTCTTTTGCTTCATCGGTTTGACTCTAGGCTTAAGCTCGACCTTGTGTTCAGCAATTGCTCGGTCGACCCCTTCGAGGTCGCTGGGCTGCCAGGCGACGGACTTCAAGTTCTCTTTAAGGGAATCCACTAGTTTCCCTTTGATTTTTTGAGGTAAGAGCTCTCCAATTTTGATCCCTTTCTCAACGAATTTGGGGTTGAGGAAGAATTTCCCTCCTTTGCTGGCTGCCTGGATTTTGAGGTAGTCGTCTTCCTTTGGGAGGTCAATGCATTCATCCTGCTTAAACTCTAGCGAGCTCTGTTCATCACCCTCAACCAGGTAACATAAAGGCAGCGGCTTGTCTATCTCCGTCAAGAACAATCTAGGTGTCTCCCACCTGAATTCTCATGTTGTAATTGAGCAGGGAGATTTCTACTCTCAAGTCCATGACCCCCCTTCGGCCTAGGATGGCATTGTAAGTTTTGGGGACATCCACAAGCATCCAGTGCATCATCTCGGTGATTTCCTTGCAGCCCATGCAGATCGAGGACTCCATCGACATAAGTTGTACTACCGTTGAAGCTGGTCAGAGCCATGTCTAACTTCATCAGCGAGCTTTTGTCATTTCCCATTTGATCGAAAGCTTTGCGCTACAGGACATTAACAGCACGACCCATGTCTACCAGAATTTTTCTCACCAGGAAGTCACCAATCTGGAGTGACACAATCAACATTTCTTAATTTCCCCCTTGAGCTCACTTGGACCTTCTTTTGATGGCGTTTATCTCGCCAACTGGAAGTCTCGAGTTGTGTGGGGCCTGCATTCTTGGCTAAAAACTTTTGCAAGTGTCCCTCCATTATCAGCCTTTGAATCTTACATTTGAGGTCGAAGCAATCCTCCATGAGGTGACCGTGATCCTTGTGGTAGTGGGAAAATTTTGTTGGATCTCTTTCGGCTATAGGACTCATGAGAGGCCTGGGGGGCTTCTGGAGACATCTTTTCTCCATGACCACCATGATTTCTGCTCATGACGTCTTGAGAGGAGTGGTCACGAGGTCGGGGATGGTCTTTCTCCTATTTTCTAAGGTCGCTCCTTTGGGGTAAGGGTCTTTAATATCCCGCTTTGATTTTTGAGGACTCCTTCGATGTCCTCTGTTGTCTCTTTCAGTGGCTGAGGTGAAGCCAGGGATCTTCTTCTGGAACGCTATTTCCTCAGCCTTGATCAGTTTTTCTAGGAGCATCTGCAGCTCCTTGATTGTTTTCACTAGCTCCTCGGCCAGTCTAAGGGCCACGCACCCCCTTTGCAACCCTTGCTTAATGGCAGTGATGTAGATGGCACCATTTTTCTACTCATTCTCCACTACTTCATCGTTGAAACTACTATAGTAGCTTCGGGTGCTCTCGCCGACTTTCTGCTTTATGAGGAAAAGGTCATTGATATCTTTTTCGCACCTCGTGCTGCTCTAATAGTTCTTCAGAAATAGCTCCTTCAGCTATGTCCAGCTCAAGATGCTTGATTCAGGAATGCCCTTGAACCAGGACCTGGCTTTTTTGCTTAGTGTCGACCAAAATGCTTTGCTACGAACTTCTCTTGGAGCAAGGATGCCTTCTCGTCGTAGCTTGATCGAAATGACAAGTGAAAAAGCTCGAGGGGTAGCCCTCAATCCACTGAGCAGAGCAACTCCCTCGGCCAATTAGGAGCTGCAGAGCACTGTGGACCTTACCGAGCCTTCACCGTTTGTCCATAGCATTCAAACCACCAAGATGCCGCCAGGCTTTAAAGCTCCACAACTAGAGAAAAAATATGATGGTACTAGAGAACCTCAACAACACATTCATGAGTACGTCTCCTATATGGAGATGTTCAAGCACCCTTGCTCTTTAGGAATGGCATCCTGTCTACTTGGTTAAGCCTATCACTTTGATCGTAACCCATTCCGTCTTTCAAGGTTTCTCTGATGTTGGTAACTGGCAGGGTCGCTCTCCTCCATGGCCTTTCTTGCTCTCGACCTATTTCCCAACGTGTTTCTTGAGGTTGGGAGGGATTCCTCATCCTCAAGGGCGGAGGCTGGCTGGGCTATGCCGGTTCTGTTTGGCCTTGGGTTGGTTGTGAACTTCTCTGGGAAGGTTCCGGAGTGCGTCAAGCGGACATATAGTCTTGTTTGCTAGTCACCCTTTCCATGGCTATCACCATTCGTTCCATGAGGTCTACCGACATCGATATCTGAGTCCTCCCAGATCTCTATGGCTTGGGACTGTTGTCATTGGTATTGGGATCAGGGTGTCCCTACTTTGGCCATTCTTACACTAATGGAAGGCTAGCTGGAGCCCTTTGAGATGGACCATATTGTGTTGGGCATTGGTGGTCCTCTTGAGTGCTGGGTCCTGGATTATTATTTCCAAGGGCCTGCACTGGTGGTGGTATTTTGGACATTGTTTTGCCAGTGAGCAATTGCGTTCTACCAGGTGGTCTGTCGTGGCTTGGCAGCTGAACACATGATGCTTGAGACTGAGTCATCAGGATTGTTTTTATTTGTTTGTATGGGAGAAAAAGGCTAGGCTTCTTGTTTCAGGTTCCCACAAACGATGCCAGAAGTGATGGGGCTCAAAAATGAACACCGGGTCACCCCACAGATCCTGATGAAGCCCCGTGGTCAGCAACCTGAGAGTGAGGGAAAAGGTCACCGAAGTGGGCTGTCGACCAGGGAAGAGCTCCGATGCATAAGTTAGTATTCCGAGACGTAATCGAGGGTAAAGACTATTCTCAGAAAACTATCTTGTTTAGAACGCCTTAGTTTGTTGTCCTTAGACCAATTATGTGTTTTTGATTAAGTAGAAGAAGAGAAAGTCAGTTACCTCCTCGATTGGGGTTCTGCATTATGTAACTGTAGGCCATCAAGATAACTATGGGATTCTCTTGAATCCCGCTACTTGCACCTAAAATCATGGAATTTCCCTGGGACGAGAGATCTTGCCATTCACGTATCTGTAACCATAACCATTTAAGCAACAGAATAGAAAACATAACTAGTTAGTAGCAAATCCTATCCCAAGTAATCCAATACGATCCTCAAGTTTATCCCACTGGTGCAACAACATTAAGAAAAAGAAAATATTTAGTGGGAACTTACAATATTCTGAACAGAGGAATCACCCGTGGCTTTTGTGGAAATGGCCCTTTGACCTTCTCTTCCTGTAAGACAGATAATCATTATGCCAAGGGATCAAATGTATGTGATATGCTGAACATCAGCATTTTGTCATGGGAAAAAATAGACACCACAAAGTATTTGACTCTTTTTATTGCTAGAATTGATAGCCTCCTGAATTCACCATTTAGATAATTCACTGACAAAGAATTGCAAAGGTAATTACAAGACTTTGCAGTCCTAGATAGTTCCACATAAAAACTATAACCAAACTACATGAAATTCAGGATAAAAAAATTTGAAGAGAACAAACGAGTCTACAAGTTCAAAAAACATAACATAAATTTAGTTCTAGTTAAAACCCTTCAAAATAATTACAATCCCAAATCAAGAATCAAAGTCTTCAATAGCATCCATAGAAGACTCTTGTGGTCAAATTATTGGGATCGCAAGACTTTCATCATCATCACCCTCATCTACATAAAAGGAAAAAAAATACATTTATGAGTTATAATATTAAGTAAATAATCAAAGGGGAAAAAAAGTGAATGAATACCATTAGGAGCTAAGGCATATCCATGCAACCAATTCTTTGTGTAAACAAGCATTTGAACATGTTCACGAAGAAGGGAACTTCTGAATTTTGTTAGAACATCTCCGCCAAAGCTGAAAGCAGATTCAAATGCCACAGTAGTGAGTGGAATACTCAATACAACTCGTGCCATTATAGAAAGATCAAGGAAATGTTTGGCATTATCCTTCCAATAAGTAAGTGCATCCAAACATTGAAAAGTATCAATATCCAGCATTGTCTCCTCCAAATATACGTCCAATTCAGATTTACCAACTGTTGACGTGTCTTCCGCTTGGAATTCTTTGAACTCCTGATTTTTTTAAGGATACAAAGAAATGCATGTAAAGTTAACTGCTAAAAAAACTTTCAAAAAATTTATATACAAAATATATAAATAAGAACAAAAACTAACCTTATTTAGTAAGTCATCATCATTTTTTGTGGTCTCTTGCTTTGAACCACACGAAATGCTTGTACCACTTGAAGATGCATTTGTTGATCTTTCATATTCTTGAAAGAGTTTTGTCAAATTTCTCTTTAAAATTTCTACCTTCTCATTCCATGTAGAAGCATCAATCTTTTTGTAACAAAACTTTACAAAATGTAACTTGTACCTTGGATCAAGAACAACCCCCATTGCAAGTATTTGACTATAATCCCTCCAATATTTATCAAATTTTATCCTCATTTCCAAAGCCATACCTTTTATAACCTCATCCTCACTATCCAAATGTGCTATAATCATGGATTCAATTTTAAAAACTTGCATGAAATACAAATTTGAAGTAGAGTAAGAAGTACCCGACATCAACTTAGTAATATCATAAAAAGGCTTCAAGAATTTACAGATTACCTTTCCTCTATTCCATTCCTCCTCACTTAAATTGTATTTGTAAAATCTCCACTTGGAGGGCTTCAAAAGCTTTCTCATACTTCGTAACACTTTCAAGCATCAAACAGGTTGAGTTCCATCTAGTTGCCACATCTAATCGTAGGCCAACACTCATCTTAATTCCAACTTGTTGAACACATTCTTTAAACCTTTACATCCTTCCATCTGAACAATTTACATATTTCACACTCTCTCTAATTTTATACAAAGCAGCTTCAACCACTTTTAAACCATCTTTAACAATAAGATTTAAAATATGGGCGGAACAACGTACATGAAAGAACTCGCCATTGCACAACAAACTACTTTGCAAACGAAGCTGACTTTTTATAATGCCTTGCATGCAATCATTGGACGAAGCATTATCCAATGTACTAGAGAACACTTATTTCTCAATTCCCTATTCCTTCAAACAGCTAAATACAGTAGAAGCTAATTCATCACCAGGATGTGGAGGAAGCATAAGAGAAAAACTATGTATTTTACTACACAATTTCCAATTTTCATTAACAAAATGAGCAATCAAACAGATATAACCCTTAGATGTAGAGGCTGTCCACAAATCGGAAGTCAAACAAATCATATTCGGAATCTTAGCCATCAATTCTTTCAACTTCACCCTTTCTCTAAAATGGATTTTTTGAACATCTGACACAACTGTGTTTCTTGAAATTGCCATAAACTCAGGATTTAAAGACTTGAACACAGCTCTAATCATATCATATTCAACAAAAGAATATGGTAGATCATGCTTAATTACAGCCTGAGCCAAAAGATCACGTGTCAATTTAGGATCAAATTTAGCAATCTTAGCTTTGCCTTCAAAATCCAAAATCATTTGACATTGATTAGGAGACCTACTATTAATATGTTTACAATTCTCAATATGACGTCGCAGATGGGAAGTACCATAATAACTACCTTTAGCTGTTGCTCCAATTTTAAATTGTTCCTCACAACCAATACAAGATGCCCTTTCTATTCCATCTTTCCCTTTGCCAAGTTTCTTCAAATAAGTCCACACAAATGAGAAATCTTTTCTTGGCCTTTTTTTCTCATTATTGTTAAGATCCATAGAAGTGGAAGTAGTTTTTGTAGATTGATTTTCACTCAAAATATCTATATCTTCGACATTATTATGATCCATATAATTCTCAGCCTCAATATCCATCATCTCCTATGCAAACACACAAAAACAAAACAAAAAAAATTTATATGCAAACCTACAAAAAGTAGTAATAAGAAACATCAACTTTTGTGATAGTTTTCCATTTACAGAACATCTAGGTTTCGACCTAAAAGCAGTAACACAAATTATTTGACATTTTATAAGAAAAGAAGACAATCTTCCATTTAGAAAAACATCAACTTTTGTGACAAGACCACACGAGCTTCCAGGACAACAAGAACAATTAGAGCCAGCAAAAAAAAAAAATTGAAACTGTAATGGTCACTAAGTCACTGATCAGCTGCAAAGTACCTTGAAATGGGAATGGTCTCTGCACCACCGCTGACGGACTGAATAGAGATCAGGGACTGCCGCCGCCAGATCGAACAAAGCTCACGACTATGCTGAGGGCAAATAGAGCTCACTGCTAAGGGAAAAAAGAAGAATAAAGAACTAAAGAAGAAGAAGAATAAAGTGAGATGCTGGTGTTGCCTCCTACCGGCGACTGAGGTGAGACCATGAGGGTCAGGGATTGCCGGCGCCTGAGGTAGTGAGGTCAGGGTTGAGATGCTGCAGCAAATTAGAGGAGAATAGAAGATCTAAAGAAGAGTGAGATGTGCTTGTCTACTTGAGGTAAGGGTTTGCCTGTTAGGGAAAAGAGAAAGAGGAGAGGGTTAGTCTCTTTTAGACAAGAAGCGAAGAAGATTCAATTCAAGAATCTGGAACTGAAAAAGAAAAAAAAAAAAACCCTGGGTCTTATCCAGCCCAGCCCATGCATAACTGGGCCAGGGTATGGCCCTTAGGCCCTAGCCCTTTTTGACACCCCTAGCTATAAACGCTTCTTGAAAAACTAATAGAGGCTGGGGAGACAATGATCCAGAAGAAGATCCCTACCTTTGCCTTAGCCACTGAAAGACACAACAAGCGACATCTAAGGAGCCCATAAAAATCAAAGAGGGATAGGAAAACCCCCAATCAAAAAGAGGGACCTCAGACCAGAGGAGGAAGACCATCGTCAACCTCGTGACCACCCCTCTCAACACGTCACGAGCAGAAATGCTGGTGGTCCTAGAGAAAAGAGGACTTTTAAAGCTGCCTAGACCTCTTAAAAGTCTTGTGGCCAAAAGAGACCTAACCAAGTTCTATCACTACCATAAGAACCATGGCCATCTCACCGAAGACTGCTTCGACCTCAAGCGGGAGATCGAGAGGTTGGTGAAAGAAGGTCATCTGCAAGAGTTCTTGGCTAGGAACGCAGTCCCTGTTGATCGACCACCAGTAGCCCCTCAAAATCAGTGACTTCCTGTGGGTTAAATAAATGCTATTGAAAGGAGGTCCAAGCGAGCTCAAGGGGAAGACTCAAAGGCACTCATAGTGTCCCTCCAGATTGGAGATTTCTTGGTCTGCTAAGCACTGGAGGACACTAGAAGCCATAAATATCCTATACCGAAAGGCCTATGACTAGATGGGGATAGACAAGGGCTCACTAATAAAGTCAGATACTGCTCTGACCAGCTTCAACGACAGCACAACCCATGCAGATGGGATTCTTCGGGTCCCAACTACAGTCTGGGCTAATGAACAAGAGGTCACTGAGGTCATGGATTGATGGTGGTCGACGCCCTTGGAACCTACAATGCCATATTAGGCAGAAAGGGGGTCATGGGCCTAAGAGCAGAAATTTTTTTGCTCAACTACGACATGAAAATCCAAGTCGGAGACACTTGGATCATCCTAGAAAGGGACAGACAACTCGCTGCAGAGTGTTACCTTGTTGAAGGTAAGGAAGAGAGCTTGCCTGAGCTCGAAAAAGAAAACTGCATCGACCTCTCGAAAGGGAATGATGATTACAGAATCCAGGCAGCTGGTAGAGGAAAGAAGGTGTTCCTCAATCCAGAATTCCCGAGAAAGGGATCAAAATTAGAGAGTTATTGCCTTTGAAAATCAAAAAGAAACTTGTTGATTCCCTTCAAGAGTATTTGAAGGTCTTTGACTAGTAGCCTAGAGACCTCGAAGGAGTGGACAGAAAAATTGCTAAAGGTCACTAGGCTACTAGGTCAAGCCAGTAAAACAGAAGAAGAGGACCTTTGCCCTTGAGCGCAATGAGGTCATAGCTTGAGAAGTCCAAGCTCTTCTCAGCATAGGAATTCTCAAGAGGTGGTATACCCTGAATGGCTGGCCTACCTAATTGCTGTCCCTAACTAAGAAGGCATAGGGAGGATATGTGTGGACTTCACCTCACTTAACAAATTTTTCCAGAAAGACTCCTATCCATATCCACTTCCAAGCATAGATCAGCTGGTAAATTCTATAGTTGGATATCAGTGATTATGCTTCCTGGACGCATACAAAGGGTACCACCAAATCTCAGTGGCAGTGGAAGACATGTAAAAGACCTCATTCATCACAGAGGTTGGGACCTACTGCTACACCAACATGCCGTTCAGTTTGAAGAACATGGGGGTGGAGTTCTAGCGAGCTATGCATAATATATTCAAAAACTACCTCGGGAGGAACATAGAGGTCTATATGGATGACATAGTGATCAAGTCCAGGACCTCTGAAGATTTCATTTATGACATCAGGGAGACATTCCAGACCCTGAAGGCTGCCCACGTGAAGCTCAATAAAGAAAAATGCACCTTTGGAGTTTCAACAGGTAAATTCCTATGCTTCGTGATCTTTGAAAGAGGTATTAATGCCAATCTGGAACCTCCCAAGAACCTCAAGGAGGTCTAGAGCCTACCAAGAAAGATGGTAGCATTGGGGCATTTCATTAGCAAAATAGAGGACAAAAAAGAAAAATTCTACATCATAAAAAAGCCAAAGGACTTCTAATGGACCAAAGACTGCCTAACAGCGTTCATCAAGTTGAAAGTCATCGTGGGACAATCTCCTCAGCTTGTTTCACTAAGGTCAGGAGAGGAAATCTCAATGTATCTTACTGCAACAAAGAAAGCAATCAGCTCAGTGCTATTGGTGGAAAGGCCAAGATAACAGTATCCTATTTATTATGTAAGTTGGTTGCTTGGAGGTCTAGAAACTAGATATTCGGACCTCGAGTTGCCAGGCAGAACGATGAAGTGGTCCCTCAAGCTCTCGGGATATCAAATACAATTTAAGCCAAGAAAGGCAATCAAACCTCAAGCTCTCTTTGTAGTGGAATGTACAAGAGCTCCAGTGGAGCTGGCAAGCATTTGTGAAAGCAACGTTTGGACAATGTTTGCAGATGGTTCAACAGAGAAAGAAAATTCAGGTGCATGAATAGTACTGATCAGCCCTGGGAGAGTGAGAATCCCTTACTTTGTGAAGTACAACTTCCCAACCTCGAATAATGAATCCAAATATGAAGCTCTCTTAGTAGGCCTAAGACTTGTATGAGCTCCCAAATTGTAGAAGTTGTATGTTAAATTAGATTCACAAGTCATAGCTAGCCAGGTTGCTAGAGAATATGAAGCTAGAGAGGACAACATGATCAAGTATCTCAAAAGCGTAAGAGATATCACATCCAAGATTGTGCATTTCCTCATTGAACCGGTACCCAGAGAGTAGAATGCAAAGGCAGATGCACTATCCAAAGTCTATCAAGAGATAGCGGAAACTAATGCAGAGTTGTTGGTAGAACAACTGCACTCTCCAAGCATAAACCATGATGAGAGTTTGGTTATAGAGGATCATTTAGACTGTAGATATCCAATCTTCAATTTCCTCCAAAATGGCGACCTCAAACGAGACCCAAAAGAAGGTTGCCAAGTGTGAAAATGGTCACCTCACTATGTCCTGATAGGAGATGACGAGGTATACAAAAGGTCCTACACTTGGCCATTACTCAAATGTCTAAGTCAATGAGAGGGACAATACGTCATTGAAGAGGTAATCGGTGGAATATGTGGATCACACGTAGGAACAAAGACCGTCGCTAAGAAGATTCTGAGAACAGTGTATTATTGGCCCTCAATGGTTTCAGACATTAAGAAGAACATTTAGAAATGCACGGGCTACCAATTGCATGGGAAAAAATCACATAACAAGGTCTCAATCCATCAATACATCGGTACCATTCGATATCTGGGCATTCACATACTAGGACCCTTCCCAAACGGAGTGGGGTGTGTTCAGTTCCTAATTGTTGCCTTGGAGTACTTCACCAGATGGGTTGAAGCAGTACCAATGGCAACCATCTCATCACCAAAAGTCCAGTCCTTTGTTTGGAGAAACATGAAGGGGAATCGGATCCCGAATCCACTAAGAAATGAATCCGGAGTCCCAGGATTTTAAAAAAAAAAACCTCTCACATAAAGAAGTTGAGAACGATACCTGATTTGAAGATTCGGAGATCTGTCCTGCGGAATGGATCTGGACGTCT
>JAOXNR010047151.1:0-18542 GCA_028571225.1 Parsonsia alboflavescens | reverse complement strand
TTCAAAGTTTCAACTATCTAACCTGATACAATTAATTCTCATAAAATAATCGCACAATGTATTTTTATGCATACATATAGAAGCCTAAGGAGACATCTGAAGTTCTCATTCATGTGGGGGATTGTTGGAACCTATTTTAGTAATGAATAAGAAGTGGTGTGTCTGTTCAGGTAAAAAGTTATGTTTCAAGTAGGGATGGCAATGGGGCAAGTCAGGGCAGGTTTTTAAAAACCCAGACCTACCCTACAATTTCCAGAAGCAGGCCTACCCAGACCTATGACCCACTGCGGGTTTTTAAGTACAAACCCATGACCTGCCCTGTTCTGTTCCTACTAGGCCCGACCTGCCCCATTTTACCCGTCCTACTAGATTATTTACAACTAACAAAGAAAATTCACATAATTATCATTTTGACAAAAAACAAACAAGCAAAATCTTGCAATAAATAATCATTTACAAATCCATATATTCATTCTGCAAATTGAAGCTAAGAAAACCATATTCAATAAAAACTCCAGATCTGCAAATTTTAGCCAAGAACAAAAAAAAAAAAAAAAAACAAAGACTTAATTACATAACCATATTCAAAAAATAAACTAAAATAAAATGTGTTAGGGTTAATCATGAATTATCCTCTACAGCCCTTCAGTCTCAGAGAACCAAAGTAACCGTTAATCACACCTTAGTCCGATCGAATTTAATCCTCTACAGCGGCTTGAGATGGAAGGCAGCAAAGGTGCAAAGAATGAGAAAGGGGAGATGGGATGCGGCGAAGGAGAAAGAAGGCAACAGCGGTTGGGGGAGAAAACAGGCAGCAGCGGCTGGGGTGCTGAGACTAGGAAGAAGTGAGCAAACAGAAAGGGAGAAGGAGAGGCGGTGAAGAAGAGAGAAAGAAGAAAGGAGAAGAGGCAGACAGAAAGGGAGAAGGAGAGGCGGCGAAGAAGAGAGAAAGAAGAAAATAGAGGCGACAGAAAGCAAAGGAAAAGGAGAGGCGGCAAAGTGAGGGAAAAAAGAGAGAGAAGTGAGGAGATTAGGGTTAAAGTTAATATATATATATATATATATTTATTTATTTATTTATTTATACATATATATTTTAAAATTTAAAAAAAATATATATATATATAGGTCAGGTCGGGCCAAATCCTTAGACAGCCCCAGACCCGACCTGACCCATGCATGGGTCTTTCCCTTAAGAACCATACTTGTTCCTATTTTAAAACTGATCAAATAATACTCGCCCCAAACAGGTCTGGTCAGTTCGGGTTCTCATCGGGCCAGGTCATTTTGCCATCCCTAGTTTCAAGAGTTACGTTTTTTCTTTTCAAATTCAAAAGCTGCAACTATTATTTTTAAAATTATGTCTTTTCATTTCATGGAAATTTTTCCTATAAAAAACTCTTTGTATCTACAGAAAAGACACAGTAAAAAAAATAGAACATTAAAAAAAAAAAAAACTGCATCTTCTTCTTATCCTTTTGTGCGATTTTTTCCATAATTGTATTCGTAGGTCTCTGTTAAAAGTTCTGTACCAACCTAGAGAGATGAACTCATTCTATCTTGGGAGACTCTTGTTCCTGTAACCCGATACGTTGTGAGGGAACAATTTTGTTTTAAAGACACTCTATGAATTTAGTGAGCTCGGATTATTTATCTGCAAATAGGTTCTATTGTTTATGTACTGTATTGGCATATTTCTGTTATGTTGTTTTTTAATTTCTGTCATTTATTGGGGATAACACCAATCTGCTTCACACGGAGAATGTGAACTTATTAAGATGTTCAACAGTACATTCAAGAGGAAATTTCAATTGTACATCATGCATAGGTCCTATGTGAATCAAGGGAAAAAAATAAAAAAATTTGTGCTCCTTTCCCCAATAGCACTACAGTGGATACCTCATGATTCCTTTAATCCTTTGACAATAGAAGAGCTATTCTCCACTCTCCATTCGAAGAATAAGGAAATCAAGCACCCATGGAACCATGTTAGAAATGACAACGACGAAAATTAAGAAAGAATTGATTGGGAACTAGAAAGTCAAGAACCCGAGAAATAAATTGGCAAGGTTATGGTCTATGCTAGGATACTCCTTTTTCAAAAGAGTATCATTGGTATCATGATTGAAGATTTTATCCATCAAGCAACATCGAGTGATTCCCCTGAGTTTGTACATTTCAATACTTGTGGATTTAAGAGTTTGTGTCTTGTTTTTATCTCAAGTTATAATTTCTTTTTAAAAGTCTGTGTACTTGAGATTTTTTTTTTTTAAAGTACAAAATTTCATGCATCAAAGTTAGCATCTAGAACTTAGGAATATGAGTTTTCATTTCTTTGCCTAAAAGTTAGGATTATGAGTTTTTGAGGTTTTGACTTTGTCGGCCAATTCATATTTGAAATTGGCTTTGGTTGTAATAAAAAGGAACGTTTCCTCATCTATACAAGGAGTCTTCGAATGTAGAAAAAGGCGGATATAGTCTTCCTCCATTGTATTGAGAAATCCTTACAATAAAGATGACATTCTAAATATTTCCTTGTCTTGTTGAAATTATTTTACAACATATTACCTTTTCTCCGATTGGAATTAATCCTTTGAAATAGCCTAGGTTATTTCCATCTTTTCAGTCCTATTTCAGTAGGTTACATGGATATTATTATAGATTGTCTTTGAAGAACTAGCTTCAAGCCTAGGCAATTGATGTAAAACAACCCATTCTTTCTTAAACTATTTATAGTGGTACCTCTATACATGCTACAAAAAAAATTATTATCTAGCAACGGCATATTTTTATTAGAAAAATCTTGAAAATCCATCAGTAAAGTACCAAAGGTTTTCTACTGATGGTAAACTAGATTATACTTATAGATTTTTTAACTGTTACAATAGGTATGGTGGCTACAGATATATAATGATGGATAAACTATAAGAACTCATCCGTAAATGTTCCTCTAATGGTAAAAAATCATTCGTAAATGTTCACAAAAATTTGATTTATATAATCTAGTATTTTTACATGGATAATATGTTGTCAAAAATATATTTTTTTTATTTTTTACAATTTTTCTATATACAAATTTTAATTTAATTATATAATAAATATAAAAACATATTATCTATATTAATTAATAAAAGAAAAAGTCAATGATTATTTACTTAATCTCAAAAAGTAATAATATACTCATGGATTTATATAGAAAATACTTACAAAAGTTTTAAAAAAGCAATGTGGGATTGATTTTTTTTTTTTTTTTTTACACTTTCTATCGTGATGGTAGTTTTTAACAATCAAAAAAGAAGTACATACTGACTTATTTTTATATCAGAATAAATAATTTATAGTGATAAAAATAGTTTTCCATCAATAATCTAGAATAAGATTACCTATACTCATAATTTAAAATACCATATGCAGAAATCAATTTTTAATGACAAAAATTTTCTAATAGTAAAACACTCCATCACTAGATTGACATTTTTGTTTTAGGCATCTTCCATTACTATCTAATGTATGACTTGTGAATTCATGGAAAGTATACTGACATTTTTTATTGACCAATGTGGCTTGTTATTGATTTGGAGGTCTATGTAATATATGAACTTAGTCCACATTAAAAAATATATATTACTTTTTTTTTAATTTAGTGGTATCTGGATCACTAAAACATGCAACTCATCAAAACTAGTATATATAGGAAGATCAAATCGAACCCACAACCTGTAATATATAAAATAAAAAAAATTACTTCTTTCTTTAAGAATTGTATGTTTCATTTATTAAAATAAATAAGTTTTTCAATATAAAGTATCATTAATAATTTTTTAATTTAATTATTTACATACATGTTCTTAAAACTACGTAAATTATTGAAAAGTATAAATGAATAATTTTTTTCAAATTAATATGAGACATGGAAAATTGTTGAAAGCCTCGAAGGAATTAATGGATAGATGAATTTTGCACCACACGTACGATGAATTTTGCACCACGCGTACGAGAGTCGAGAGATATAATTTTGTCGGAGGTTGTCTTGTGACTCGTCCCTGCCTTAGGTAAACCACTCCGTGTTACCATTTGTACCACTAAATTTTGTCATTGGTTAGTTTTTCCAAAACAAATTTTAAGATATAATAATTCCCCTATCTTTAATTACCTGTCATTTTTCACAATGTTTATTTATTCTTTTCCAATATTGTCCATATTTTTCTTCTTTTCATAAAACATTTTTCTTTATGTCATTCTTAATATTTTTTTTTAAAAAAAATTTTACCATAATATTAATAAAATGATTACTATTATCTATAAAAATAAGATAAAGAGATCCATTCAGGAACACCCAGTAAGTGAAATGACGAACGTATAAAATATAGGTTTCAAGTTCGAATCTCATCAATATTTTTCTAAATTAACATAATAAATAAAACCAAAAATTGAAATCTTAAATTTTTAAGATTTAAACTTGTCACGTAAATATTTTATTTTAGAGTTAAAATTGACTATAAACTTGGTTAATGCTAAACTTTATTTTCAAGTTCAAATTCATATTTTCGAAAATTGAAGTTGAGCTAAAAAAGAAATTCAATTTGTTCGAGTTTCACCTTCAAATCATTTAATTTCTATTAAAATTTCATATAATTTTAAATATGTGTAAATAGTGACTACAAATCGGTGGGTTTGGGATTTTTGGCCTGATTTGGACCTCTCCCGCCCTCCCAAGCAGTGTAATTATTGTTTTCGTTTCGGACACGTTTTTTTTTTTTTTTTTTTTTCCTGAATTTCTCGTCTATATAAGTTTTATTATATTTGCTCTTAAAAAACAAAAAAGCATCGGTGGGCTTTTTTCCATGCTCAGAGAATCATAATGGCCGCCCTATGGGGCCAAGGAAACGTGTCGCGAGTTCATTTGACGCATCCCAATATTTTGAAGACTGTTCCACGTGCACTGTTGCCCCCAATATCAGATCGAAACGTGTCTGATAAAGAGCACACCGATATCGAGACTGAGGCCCACATTTTCTATTTTCTTAAAGCTAATATATATACAGAAATATAATGCTGGGTTAGGGATGTAAAAGAATTGAGTTCGAATTAAGCTAAAATCGAGCTCGAGTAAAGTCTTGAAAGTCCGACTTGAGCCATTTTTAATAAGACTAAAAGTTTGGAGTTAGAATTTAATATTTACATAATATTTTTTATATAATTTCATTTAAATTATAAATAATTATATAGATTTTTTTAATAATAAATACTTTTTTTGTTTGGAGATAAATATTTTATATTTCATTTTAGATTGTTCGAAATTAAATATTTCGTTTTCTAAACTAGTAAATATTTTATTAAGAAAATTAATAAAGTTATGTGTTAATAAATTAAGTCAAACTTTTTTTATTAAAATGTATGCATATCAAATTAGGTCATTCAATTTCAGACAGAGAGAGTATATTCTAAAATAATATCTTTTAAATATATTTTCTTAAAAAGTTTTTAAATAAATATTTTAACCCGAGCTTGATCTTGATCCTATACATTTCAAGCTCAAACTCAATGTTTTTTTATCGAACTTATTGAATTCCTATACTGGACTCTTGTGATGGACAATAACTTTCAAATTATAATAGACTCACGTGTGTAGTTAATTATATGGATTGACTACACATTGACCATTTGAAATATGAATTATATAGAGCAATCCACCATAATTTCAAACCTGTTACTCACTGTAGTATTTCTATATAAAAATGACTATACTCCCTCCGTCACTATATAAGTCATTTAAGGTCAATTTTTTTCAAAATTAATATTATATTTTTTCTCCAAAATGTCCTTGTTTATGATGCTAATCAAACTAACAATAGTCACAATGAAACTAATATGGATAATATGGTAAAATATCAGTAAAATATCTAATAAATTAATAATAACTTATATTTAATTTAAGAAAACTGAGTTCGAGTGATTTATACATAGTGACACAGGGAGATAATAGAGCTGCACTTAAGATGGGTTTCTTTTGATATCATGAATACACATAGATGCTCATGGTAAGGGTTTCGAATCTTTTAGTATACTTTTTTGTATGACACTCTTTAATAAACTAATTAAAAAACCTGTACATTTCATTTAATTATTTTTATAAATATATTTTATTAACAAAAATTTAAAAAGATAAACTATCACTTCAAGACACATAAAACTTTCTTATTAGTATACTACATGATGTCATGTAAAAGTGTATTAAAAGATTTGAAATGCGACTTTTAGTGTTCATTATAACATTTTTGTTAATATATACATGCTTTGTTGTTAGTTTACCTCCAAAGATTTCCTATATATATTATCAATCATTACTTTTTGGTGAAATGAAATTTTATGGATAGTAAAACTTAAAAGTTAGATAGAAACTTTTGCGGGAAAATATGTGACATGATAACAATTTTTTTTTCCTTTTCTAGTAACCTTTTTATCTTTTCCGAGGACAAGTACCTAACTTGTTTGATTATTATATGAATCCATATATCCTATTTTATCAGTCTCTATTTATAAGTTATTTGGAATGATTTTATCAATATTAAGGTAAATTTTTTCTCTCAAAATATATTTATAAAGAAGAACATTAAGAAAAAAAGAGAAAATAATATTTCATGAAAATAATGGATAATATTGGAAAAATAAATAAATAAAATATTATTTAACTATAAAAAATGACTTATAATTAAGAAAAAAAATTAGCCCAAATGACATACAAACAAAGGCAGAGGAGTAATACACAACTTGTATTATATTTTTGTATGTCAATACAAAATTTTCATTTAATATTGATATATCAATTAATGTGTTGTTGAAATTTAAAAAATTTTAGGTATGGAGAGGAGGTTAGTGAAATTTAACTTCAACTAATTTATTATAAAAAAATTAATTAAATTATTATTCTAAAATAAAAGTTACTTCCTTTGTCATTAAATATAAGTCACTAGTCATAATTTTACAAAAAATTAAAATAACTCATTTTTTTGCCTAAAATACCCTCTAATTACCTTTTAAAAAATTAGAACATTATTTTATGAGTATATCATTAGAAGGGTAATATAAAAAAAAATATCTTCAAATACCTAATTAACAAACAATAATAACTTATAATTAGTAACCAAAAAAAGTAAGTTAGAAGGCAGTAGTGGAAAATGAAAAATTATGTTGAAGTATAAAAGTATTTTTAAAATTTTAATATAAGGCTCTTCTTCCTTACTTATATATAAATATAAAATAATTTTAGCATCTTCAACCTGATGTCTCTTTCAAAAAAAATTGATTTGGTCTTATGCCTTGAGGGGCCTACAACCTGAATTTCTTCCCCCCACATGCTGCTGTGGTCCGTATATATTCTGCATTATTTTGTGGTTCATGTCACAAAATTAAGGGGCCCCATAAAAGAGACCCATTATTAATGTGTTTCATCAATTTTTGTTTACCGTATAATTTCTTCTGAAAAGAGAAACAAAAAGGGGGGAAAAATAAATTGGAGGGCATCGATGACAATCGTGTGGATGAAAATATCTTGATATTTTTTTTGTTGAAATTGCATCTTCACCGTCGATTATTATCAATTTCGATTTCTTTTTAAATGTTATAATATGAGTTGAATTCAAGATTTTATTTGGAATTATTTATATAAAGTACGATTATAGAAAAAATATATGCACTTATTCATTCGTAAATTTAATAATGATTTCATTTATTTTATTTTAACAATTTAATATATGCATGCACATAATTTTCATTCCCAAGTGAGAAATTCCATTGTCCGTTCCTTTCTTTAGTTGATATAAATTCGAACTTGGTTGATTCGTAAAAAAGATCATTTTTTACTTTCCATCTGAGAAAATAAACATTATTCACCTTTCTCCAGGTCAAAAATATATATCTTGATGGTAAGACACTTGTTGTTTGAGACAAAGTTTTTAAATTTAATATTGGGCAATAGTCTAATCTGATCATTCTCAACTCTTTCTTAATCGTCGAATATTTTCATAAACTTTAATTTTATTATGTCAATTTCTATGGATTTTAATTCTAACACGGTAGATATAATTTAAACTGAAATAAGTGAGATACAGGTATAAATCTATTCCAAATATTACTTGTAAATAAGAAATGAAAATTATTCATTTCAATGAATTTAATTTTTTTATTTATTATGAATATAAAAAATATTTTTTTTAAAAAAAAAAACCACAAGTGTTAAAAGTCGCCAATGACGTGGACGTAAAGTGTAATGATTTTGTAATTTTGTAAACAATATTCTTAGTAAAATACAATAATATATTTAATTTGCCAAATTTGTTCTTTAAATAGACACAATTTCTCGAACCATACAACAGATGCACACCTTAAAATAAGAAGAAAGAATTCTTAAAAAATTCTTCACTAGTCTGCTAGTCTCATCTTACCATTCATGGATCCTTGGAAGAAGAAACTGAAATTCTATAAACTTTATTTTCTGAGAATCATCCCCTACTGTGTTCTCGCCGCCCTTCTCTTCTCTATTCTTATCGCCACAGTCAGAGACGGCTCATTCACCAGCTCAAACTCCGGCCGTATATTATTATCCGGCTGTGCCGATTACTCCGGCGCCGCCCCCGGAGAAGTCGCCACACCATGCAACAGCTTCCAGCACCACGAAACAAAACCTGACCATAACTTGTATTACCGTACCGTCTTCAAACGTTTGTTCGACGAAGGCTACGTTTCCACAACCTCAAAAGCCTTGACCGTCGACAGCACTTCCGGCGAGGACGTTACGGCGCTGAAAAGAATTGGCGTTTCGGATGTCACCGGAATTACCGAAATGCCATCCGATAAGTTCATCGTGTCGGGTCAAGCCATTACCCACCCGTTCGAAAACAACACCTTCGATTTCGAATTCTTCGGGTACCATACAAAGTTTAAGTACTGGACCGCAGTCCCTGCACACGCTGCTTCCGAGATCGGAAGGACTCTCAAGGTTGGAGGCCACGTGGCAGTCCACGTGGTCGTCAACGATGAATATAGTTATAACTCTTTCGTTAATTTATTCGCGTGTTGTGATTTGGTCACGTCACGAGTCGTGAGAGGTTTAGAACATAGTAATTCCATCCCTTTTGTGCTGGAATTAATTCTTAGGAAATTAGATTACCCAAAATCAAATGAAGAATATTGTAAAATTCCAAAGGTGAAGAGAAAAATTATCGATAATTACATAGAGCCATTAGTGAAAATTGAACAGCCATATTCTTGGGAAGGGCCATGGGGAAATGAAAAGGGTACCTTAAAGTATCTGTCTTCCATGGTGGATCTAAGTTTCAAGGATAGATATTTGTACATAGATCTAGGGGCAAATTCGTACAATTCGAGTATCGGGTCATGGTTCAATAAAGAATACCCGAAGCAGAACAAGCCTTTCGAAATCTATGCGGTCGAAGCCGATGAGGCTTTCCACGAGGATTACAAAGGGAAAGATGGATTGACTCTCTTGCCCTACGCTGCATGGGTGAGGAACGAAACGCTGACGTTTGAGGTGTACAAGGTGAAACCGAATGACGGGCAGAGGTGGGAGAAGATGGGATACATCCCGGAGAAGACGGAGAGGAAGAAAGACGATATAATGACGGTTTTCAGCGTGGAAGCCTTTGACTTTACGGAGTGGTTCCTGAAAACGGTGACGAATAGGGATTACGTGGTGATGAAGATGGACGTGGAAGGGGCGGAGGTGAAGCTGCTGAAGAAAATGGAGGAAAGCGGTGCAATCTGCTTGATTGATGAACTGTTCTTGGAGTGCCATTATGATCGGGCGGGGGATAATGGATCTAAGTACAAGACGACTTTGTCTGATTGCATTAATATTTACAGCAGACTCAGAAAGGAGGGATGTATTGCTCATCAATGGTGGTGATCGATGATTAAATTTCTTGCTATTCTTCTTCTTCTTCTTTGAGTTTCCAAATTATTGTCTCTCTTGTTCGGTTTCTTGAACCCTTCTTTCGGTCTTTTCGGGTAAAGAAAGGACCATATTTGGGGACAAATTTGATGTTAATTAATCATGTTAATTGTTTTATGCTTCTTTTCTTTTAAATAATAATACTCTTGTATCTTTTCGAAATTACATATTTTTATTTTGTGAATTTCGGATTAAATGTTTTCTTTCTCAAAGTTAATATAATTTTAATTAGAAATCGATTCAAATAATCTTTTTTCCCCACCTTTTTCTCTTCACCGGCCTTTTCTTCCCTTAAATTAGGTCGAGCTTTGTTTTCTTAAAATTGATTTCTAATCACAATGATGGATCCAATTTCGGGTAAAAAAAAGAGAGAAGAAGATTAGGTTGTTATTATTATACCATAAATTTAATTTTAGATAGATCTTCCAAGAATAGAATCTTTTTGAAGCATCACTTTTACGTTGTCCTTTTTTTAATATTCAAGTCTATCACTTTTGATAAGATTAATAAGTCAATTAAATTTAAATCACACCTATTAAAATTCTAATCTTTCCCCAATTAGAGTGTGGATCATAGCATCATACCATGTATAAGAATTTGACACAAATCCAAAGTTTCAAAGACTTTTCATTACTAAACATGTGATAATAGGCTCGTGTAGAGTTGATCAGTTAGTAGTGATTAGAAAGGTAAATGTGTTAACCGTTTTATTGGTACACATTAATCCTATCGATCATGCACATATATATATATATATATATATATATATATATATTGTAGTACATCACATGAGATTTAGTGAACAAAAAAACAACACCTAATCAACTAATTAAATTTTAAATGCCACCCAAAACTTTAATATAAGATCTTAGAGTACATAAGCTTTTCCATCACATCAAGGTTAAATAGATATGCAAAAATTAATCATATACCTCTCATTCTGGAATTGAATATCCCAATTTAATTTGTAAACATTTTACTGAAAAAAATTTGATTTAGTTTATTAACACATTGCATTATCAATTTTCTTAATAAAATTTTTACTACTTTAGAAAATGAGAAATTCAATTTCGAATAACCTAATATGGAATATGAAATATTTAATTTTGGATAGAAGAAGTATTATTTAGTTTGATAACTTAAATTGAAAATTAAATATATGCTTTGAATTTTTCTATAAAGTGAAAAAGTAAATAAATATTTAATTCTAAATGAAGGAAGATGTAAAGAATTAGGTTTTCTTTTTTTTTAAAAAAAAACCAAGTTATCAATAAATAATGCCACAAATTAAAATATTATAATCACAACCCAATCAGTTCTGCATAAAATATGGAGTCCCTCTCGTTCACACTTTTGCGTGCAATTATTTGTTATGTTGGTTGAACATACCTAGACGACAAAAAGAAACAAACAAAATTTGCAGTGGTTGAGAAGAAATAAATAAAGTTCCCAAGTGTGCTATGGACGGACGGACACGTGCACACTTTGTAGGTTCAGCAACAAATATACTTTATTTTCTTAATTAAATAAATAGATAAATGCACTATCTCATTAAATATAAATCATTTTAATTAATTTTTCTTATTAGTAATTATGAGTTATTGTTGATACTTAATTATAGATATTTTTTGTTTTTTTTTTTTATGTTACCTTTCTAATGATATATTCATAAAATGGTATTTAAATTTTTAAATGATAATTAGAAGACATTTTAGGAAGAAAAAAATTAACTTAATTTTTGCAAGATGATGATCGGTGACTTATATTTAGTGACGGAGGAAGTAATATTGTTATAAAATACAAAGTATATACTTATTATACAACAACGTGGCTTGGAATATTCTATCCCATCTTATGCATTATTTTTCATACCATTAAATAAAATAATATATATTATCAGATAAATATCAAGTATTCCTAGAGGTAAATATATCCTTTTAGAGTTTTTATTAATAAAATATATATGTAAAAACATATGTGTCTATTTATTATTGATGATGTAAAAAATATGGTATATAAAATGTGGTAGAAGATCCAGATGTCTTTCAACCTTAATCATATTTTAGAATTTTTGATTAATTAATAATTTATTTGTCAAGAATTAAATATTATTATTTCTATTTTGTATGAATGTTCTTTTTTATCAAAATAAAAATATTTTTAATTTAGAACCCTACTTTATTTAAGGGAATTATATCCCATTCATTCTTTTGTCTAAGAAATTGACATCCTACTTATTCATAGTCTCTATAACCATATAGATTACAAAGATAATTTAGTAATTTGAATTAGAATTGAAGATCCTTTTTAATCTTTGTTTACAGTTCAAGTGAATGTTCAACTAAAAGAATATAATAACATTTAGATAATTAATTTATTGAATACAAATTTAATTTTGATTGATATTACCAATAATCTAATATGTTATTGACCATTGTGATAATTTAATTTATGAACAATAGATCTAGAGACAGAGACCCCTACTTTATGTGGGGACCACTGAGGTTTATTGAGGTAGACAAATGCTTTTAACGCCACCATATATTTATGACATTTGGAACTCTATGGTCTTTTTCAAGGGAGTTTTCATTTCTATTCAAATTGAAAACAATTATTTCTTATTTTTTAAAATCCTCACAATATTTTTCAATTTATCCATATATAAAATTAACTTTTCATTTTACATCCATTTTTATTTTTAATTTTAAAAAATAAGCTTAATATTTATTCTTCTTTAACATATATTTATTAAATTACCTTTCAGCATTCAACACAAAAAACTACCAAACCCAACAAACTGTAAAAATGAATTGAAGAAACTACAACTATCATCATTCATTTGATCAGAAGTTTCAATCCATAATTAAGAAAATTACTTAAAGAACCATTCCCTTGTTGAAGAGAAATGAAAAAACCTAGAGCCTTTTTTTTTTTTAATGTTCGATCGTTGAGTTGGTGATTTTTGTTTTCAGAATCAAGAATACGAAGGTAGGTGGTGTTCAGATGTACACTGTTCGTTTTGTTTTCTTTGGTGTTAGGCAGCTTGTGTTTGTTCGTTTTGTGTTGTTTTTATGGCTCCACATTCAATAGTAGGAGAATGGAGGAAGGAAAGATGAGATTGTAGAGATTTCGATATACAAGGGCGGGGGAGGGGGGGAAGCGGAATTTCGTGCCTTGAGTGGTGAAATCGGACCTTGAGAAAGGGATTTCAAACCTTGGATTTGTGAAAGCCTTCACTTCTTCTTCTTTTTTCTTTTTTAAACATTTTGGACCTTGGGCGATATTTCGTGTCTTGACTGGTCAAAATAAGACCTTGAGTTTGTGAAAGCCTTCACTTTTTTTTTTAACATCACAAACCTTGGGTGATATTTCATGCCTTGACCGGTCAAAATCAGAAGTTATGAGGGGGATTTCGGAACCTTGGGTTTGTGAAGACCCTCACTTTTTCTTTTCTTTTTTTTAAAACTTCAGACCTTGGGAGGATATTTCGTGCCTTGACCCATCAAAATCGAACCCTGAGAGAGGGATTTTGGACCTTGAGTTTGTGAAAGCCTTCACTTCTTTTCTTTTTTTTTCTTTTTTTAACATTTTTGGACCTTGAGAGGATATTACAGATCTTGACTGATCAAAATTGGACCTTGGTAGGGTGATTTCAGACCGCGGGTTTCTCCTCTTCTTGTTCCATCTTTTTTAATATTTCAGACCTTGAAAAGGTATTCCGTGCCTTTCTTATTTAAAACCGGTCTTTGAGAAGGATATTTCAGATCTTAAGTGATTCACCCTTTTGGGGTTTTTTTTTTGTTTAAATATCCCCGACCTTGAAAGGGGTATTTCGATCCTTGATATGGTAATTTTGGTTCCCAAAATGGTCATTTGGACCTACATATTCCTTCCCCTCCTTTATTTTTTTTCATTATTCACTTAACGTTTTTTTAATAAATTTCTTTATGTTGTTTACAGAAATGGATTATATTAGAATTGTTACTCATGAGGGTTCTCTTAGTAGAAGGATTAAAGGAACTCAAAGGGTCAAAACCCTAAACCTTCTATTTTTTTTGAAATTTTTTTCAAGTTAACTTTTTTTCTGAAGTCTTTTTAAGTTAACTTTTTTTGAAATTTTCTTAAGTTAATTTTTAATGGAATTTTTTATTAAGTTATTTTATTTTTTTTTTTGAATTTTTTAAAGTAAATTTTTTATGGAATCTTTTTAAGTTTTTTTTTTTTTATGGAATTTAACATACAATAGAATTAAATGTTATAGGATTAATATTCAATAGAAATTAAGAATACCATATATAATATACATTTACATTTAATTTATTGTTTAAAAAACGAATCTAAACTACGATAACAAATGGCTCCATCGTAGCATGATTCAAGTCATCTCATCCCTAATGCGTTGCACCATATCGGTGGTGCAAGCAAACCAAACACCTTCTTAAGATGTCCCCTCATAAGCTACACCATGTAATAACAAATATAAGCATCGCAGTTAGTCTTATCTGGTTGAATAGGAATTGAGTGAACCTCTGAGTTAGGAGTGTCAACAAAACTTGGAGTGAACTGCTAAGGCATGTTGCATCTCGTCCTATTGTAATAGCGGACCTGCTGCAGAAGTCGTGGCATTAATGAACATCCCGACTCCCTCAAATCCTCTCGGGTCTCCTTCGCATCAGCATATGGCTTCGAAGACCCAACCAACGAGATCCAAAGTAAAACACAGTGGTTGTGGAGTCATCGGGACATCAAGGTCTATGTATATACAGTGAAAACATTAAATCAATTAATATTAAATAAGACATAATTTTAACCCAAATTTTTATATAAAATTAGTGTTTTACCTCTTGGATCTCCTACCACACTACCTATCCTAAGTCTTCATCTCCCCCGACCTAGCTAATGATAAAAGAATCAAACTCATAGGTCCCAGACTTCGCATGAGATGCCCTGGTCATGAGCCACGCACCTCGGAGAATACTTTGTAATTTGAGTTAGTTAAAAGTCAAAATTGTATACATAAATTTTGTAACTTGATTAAGTTAAATAAATATCAAACTATATTAAAATAATCACATAGAGGTAAGTCTGAGTGAGAGTGAAATGGGTTCTAAAGGGTAAAAGGTTGATGTCTCCTCCACTGCTCTCCACAACCCTTGCATGAACTGATCCATATGATCATCCACGACCAGGTCCGTCAAAGATTCGACCTTTTTGAGGTCATCACCGACACATGACTGAAGCCCCCAATCGAGCTCTTATCACAAAACTTAATTATAATATAAAACAGGAAAGTGATGAAATTCAAATAAATTATTAAAAATTGAAATACCTCTTTGAATCTTCGATGTTGCAGAAAGCATCGAACCGTGCCAGATCAAGGATGTAACGATCCACCACGGGTGCAGGAATCACCTCTCGCTCCTTTATAGGAGCAAGAATCTCCCCTCGCACCTTTAGTACTCGAGCCTTCTTCATCGCATTCGTCCTTGGCCTTCTTCGCTACATTTTGTGAGCCAAATTTATAAAAGGTGATCATACCCCTACAGCTAGGACCTTGACCCGAAATGCACGACCAAGTGCTTAATAGAATTTAAAAACCAAATATTAAAAAATTAATAATAGTAAATTAAAAAATAGATAATAATGTCGTAACTCACCTGATCGGAAGGATCAGAGACTATAGGAGTTGATGGATCCACTAGATTCTGCCTTCCGCGGACAATCTCCTCGAGCTATTATTTGAAAGAATTATCCTACATAAATAGAATGAATATGAATTTAAAAGAATTATTTATATGAAGTAAATAAAATAGAGACCAAATTCATATGAATATGAATTTACGAGCTAGAATTACTAACTACAAAATTACCTCATAAGGGGTCAGATCGGTAACTCGGGGAGCCGATGGATCTACTCGATCCTTGCTCCGACTAATAGACCCCTCGATCTATTATTCAAAAGAATTATCGAAGTGAATAAAATGATAAATTAACTAAAATACCAAATTTATATGAATATGAATTTATGAACTAGAATTACTAACTATAAATTTACCTCTTGAGGGGTGGGATCGGTAACTGTGGGAGTCAGTGGATCTAATCCTCGCTTTGGCTAACAGATACATTGATCTATTATTCAAAAGAATTATCGTCGTGAATAAAATTAGAAAATAACTAAAATACCAAATTTGAAATAAATAAGAATTTATGAACTAGAATTAATGGAATTTAAGGACTGGAATTACCTAAATGGTAGAATCAGTGACTATAGGAGCTGCCGGAAGGGGGTAGCTAGCAGCCAGATAAAACTATCAATGGTGTGCATAACCCCCTCCAGACTGGCCGAATCAGGTTCCCGAGAAAGGGAATCATGCAGTGATAGATCATCTCCACCACTGTCATCCCTCTCCAACATATCGAAGCGACACTTGATCTGTCTAAGCCGCTCTAGGACCACACTATGACATTGGATGGCCCGTCTCTCGTACTCGGCCAATCAAGCTCGAACCCGATCCTCACAATGGTGTAATAATTCATCAACCCACGAGAAGATTGGCCCTCACGAGAGACTATAATTTAAAAATAGTTAAATTTTATACTATAATGACATGGGTTTTATTTAAATAGGAAAAGACACATACCTGACATCCACTCCTCTAAAATCGAGTCAGGCTGGGAAATGGCTACCTGCTCGTCCTCTCCTCAACCAGATGACTCTGCTCAGCAGCCTCAATATGCGAACTCCAAACCTAATAAAAAAAAATTAAAAAACATGTGAAAATAATTAGAATAACATTAACTAGTCTATTACAATAATATAAAATAAGAAGAGATACATTCCCTCTGCCTGATCGTCTCCGATCTAGTCGAACTGATCGAAAGATCTCTATCAATTCTCTCCTCAATCGGATCACCATCAGGACATGAGACCTAAAAAAAATTGGAAAGTAAAGCAATTATAATCTTAATATTTAACATTTTATAAAATTAACTTAATCAATGGAAATTATAATTAGTCTAACCTCCTCTATCAGTTGAACCAACGATCCGTATTCACCAAATGAATTGGGCTGATAATTACCCTAGCAAGTCAATGCAATATGGGGGAGGCGGGCAAAATCTATCCAGTGAAAATGTTGCAACTCTGCTTGATTCGGCTCAATGTACTGGGAGGTAGCACACACCTGTAATTAGTGATTTAATTTAGTAACATTATTTAACTAAAAAATGAAAGTGAAAGGACAAAAGGTTATTCACTTATAATAGTAAGTAGTTGATCCCAATTAATTGAGGGGCCATGCCGGGGCCATCATGGACCCGCATAGGAAGTGCCACATCTGCCTGCATCCTGGACGTCCCTACACAGGTGAGGACCCATTGATATGAGGTGATCATACTCCCACCACTAATTAAATATAAGATTAAAAAAAGTCAAATAAGTATTTAGAGATTCTAAAAAAGGTCATTGTTATACAAATGTAGATAATAATATTAAAACTTACCAATAACAGCCAACAGTTGGCTTACCATTGTCTCTTCTTGACGTTCTCTTCTTCGACTACCTACCGATACGAGTGTATCGTCATGCTCCACCCAATTATTCCCCAGGGAAATGACTCTACAGCCTCTAGATCATCTAACATCCACCATACATAAAAGGGATGGCTGCAGATGGCTCACGGGTGAGTATCCAATGGCCTATGATGATGCCACATACCAGTCTAAAGGCATCATCAATTGACAGCTCTTCCATTGCCATGGCCTAGCACGTTGCCAAGACAGCATCTGAGTAATTGGATTGATCCCCATCAATCAAGCAATAGACGAGGTGGCCGTCACTGGCCTCTCAATATTTTGTCGGTCTACTTTCCCATAATGTAGATCGGTAAGTAAAGCGCACTCCTAAAGGTCTAGTCAGTGCAAATGGCCTCCTATAAAGAACCACATCTCTTCCGTTCGGACACCCTCCAAAATCATCTCCAGTCTCAATATATGTAAGGCAGCCTTGGCATAATAGGCTCCATGGTCGTGGGGAAGATCCACCATGTATCCAAAGGGGCCCCTTCTAAAATGATCTAGTACCCCATGGTACCATGGCAGATCAACTGTTTGGGTCATGATTAAATACTTCACCTGTGCACTAAGTGTGTTTCTGATAGGCACCATAGGATCATGACTAAGCTACGACGAGTGAGATCCATATCTTTACAATATCGGAACAAAGAAAATAATAGATTAGAAAAATTATCGTTAAATTAAACTTACATTTTTTTAGTACAACAATAAATAAATTACTCTCCAAAATACTCATTGTAAATAAGATAAAACATATTTTGATGTATCCTAATTAAAAAGGAGGAAAAAAGTTATCGCATCTAATATTATTTAAATTTTAAAGTATAATTTTTTGGAGAACACCTATCTCTTATTTATTGGTTCAAAAAATTTGTAAATCTTTACCTAGATGGGTATTGCTTAATTTAAATAAATTAAGATACAAACTAATAAAAGGATTTTTAATATAATTAATTATAATGTATTTATTAGTACAATGTATTTATTTATAAAAAAA
>JAOXNR010047130.1:0-18548 GCA_028571225.1 Parsonsia alboflavescens | reverse complement strand
TTGAAAAAAAAAAAAAAAAATGTCGTCGCACTGTGCGCCGTCGCATAGCATAGAAAAGCCATATATATATATATATATATATATAAGGTTTTGGGAGCGCCTCTTAATGCGCGCTCCAACAGTTACCGTAACAGAATTCTTGCTACAGTGGTCATGCAGCCAACCAAGCAGAGCAAGAATTTCGTTACGGTATCGGTTACAGTGGTCATGCAGCCAACCAAGCGGAGCAAGAATTCCGTTACGGTAACGGTTGGAGCGCGCATTAGCAAATCCGTATATAAATATATATATATATATATTTATGCGCCTTAATGTTCGCTCCAACCGTTACCATAACAGAATTGTTACTCCAACGCTCATGCAGCTGAACAAGTGGAGCAATAATTCCATTACGGTAACGGTTGGAGTGCACACCTAAATATGCCTTATCAAATCTCCATATATATATATTTTATATAGAAATGTTGGTGGATGCGATGCCGTATGCACGTCGTTTCGAAGAATTACTTAAAATTCTATTTGTCAAAAACAACGTCATTTCGTAAACATCACGGTGACCCCTAGATTCAAATACCCACGGTTCACAGTCATTCTACACTACAACCCGGAAGGGTGTGCTTTCCCCCAAATCCTCCCAACACCCAGCCCTTGCTCCGATATCTTGCGTCGATTTTGGAGAACTAAAGCTGTCCAAAGAATGACCGATAGAGAGGGAGGTGCATCCGACGAACGACTGTACAGGGGAAATTTCTGGCGCTGACTGGCCGATATCCTCCGGCTCATTTTGAACTCCTCCGGCGACAAATCTCTGCTCCTTCGGCAAGTTTTGAAGTCCCCTTGGCTTAACACAAATTTTGACAGGAACTCAAACTGGGTTGATCTGAATTTGTCTATATTCATATCTCCTGTCTGTGTGTCTGTCTCTCTGTTATTTCTGTTCTCTCTATGAATATTGCAAAGTATCAAGTTTCTCTGATTTTTTATGCACATGAAAGACTGAAAGGCAAGAACTTGTCTAGATCCTTTTGATTCCTTAATCAATGTAGTATGGTTGCTGAGGATGCTACTAAAACGGCAGTCAAGAACTACGAAGCAAAGCATGCTAAGCTAAACAATGGTGCTGAAGATGCAGCTATGGAGAAAGCGGCCGATGCCGGACATGTTTCTGAAACAGACGCTTGATCTCTTTTCTTCTTTTTTTTTCCCTCTCCTTTGAAAGTGCTGTAATAGTTATAATGGTGGGATGTGTGAATGTTAATGTTTAGTGGTTGTAGGTATTCTTTTTGCTACTTCATTATGCTACTTCATTTGAATCATTAATGAATATATACAGTACAGAAATCGGTCCCTTTCTCAGCTTATTAATTTTAGTTTTAAACTTTTATGAATATATACATAAGAATATAAACTTTTAAACCATTTCAAACAATGCTCTATCTTTCCCACGTTCATTTGTTATCCACAAAATGGACACATCCTGATTCTGAAGAATTTGTTGCGGATGGAATAGATTAAGTACAGTTTGCTTAGAAAAAGCCCCAATTTCAGGATTCTTAAACTTTACCATATTCACCTGGTTAATATTGACCTGCTACTTACTCCACTGTACTTCTCTCTGGTTTTTCATTGGTAAGCTTTCATTGATAATCAGTGGCCCAGAAATACTTGAGAAGATCCCTTTATTTTATTTTATTTTATTATATATTTTTTTTAATTGGAAGTTTTGAACTTTGCTTCAAACACAGGCTGATTAATCCTGATGGTTCCTCCTTCTTCCAGAGGCTGATTTTTACCTTTTCATCTTTTTTTTCCCTTTTCTTTTGAGGGTGGGTGGGGGGATTATATCCATGTTTATACTGCAAATTGTTTCTGTAACTTTGCCGAGTTTCTCCAGAATAAACTTGACAGAAGATCTCAAGCAATGAAAAGAGAAGAAAACAATATATATCGGGTGACGACAATTTTATTGTCACCCTTGAACAGCGGGAAAAACTGTGGACATAAACAGAGACACCTTTTGCATAAAAAATAGAAAAACAAACAACATGCAGGGATTTGTTTCTTTTCACCAGAATCGATAACCTCAAGCTGAGAAAATATAAAAATCTTTTTGGAAGTCAATCTTCTACCAGTTCAATCAGAAATCCGAGGGGACTTCAAAACTTGGAGGAGCATAGATTCGCCGCCGGAGGAGTTCAAAATGAGCGGAGGAGATCGGCCAGTCACTGCCTGAAATTTCCTCTGTACAGTCGTTCGTCGGAGGTACCTCCCTCTCTACCGGTCGTTCTTCGGACAGCTTTAGTTCTCCAAAATCGACGCAAGATATCGAAGCAAGGGCTGGGTGTTGGGAGGATTTGCGGGAAAACACAGTCTTCAGGGTTGCAATGTAGAATGATTGTGAACGCTGGGTAGTCGAATCTGAGTGTCACAGTGAAGTTGCCAAAACGACGTCGTTTGGAAAATGAATTTTAAGTAATCCTTCGTTATTTCTAGTGTTCGCATTTCGACGGGAAGTGCGGCATTGCACTCCAGCATTCATATGTAATATATATATATATATATTTCATACGTGCATGACTCGGAGCATCAAACTTTACAATTGAATGGGGTAAACCCCTTTTCTTTTGAAATCTTGTTTTCCTTAAAAATCATATAAGAAAATAGGATGTTTCACAAATATGTATTTGGAAATCCGAAAACTTTTCTTGGGAGATTTTTTTCAATGGTTTTCTTGGAAGGTTTTCCAAATACTTTTCTTCGAGGATTTTCTTTTAATCTAGTTCACGTCGTTGGAGTTTTTGAAAGAGTTTCTTTAATTATCTTGAAATAAAATCTAGTAGTAATTCATTTGATGGAAAAGAGATTATTTTCTTGGAATAGATAAAATTAAATTTTGATCAATTTAGTATAATTAACATGTCTAGAAACTTATTTCAAGATATAAATTGAACATTAAGGCATTTGTACATAAATTTTATCTTGGTAATTTACTACTGATGGGGCTCAAAATTGAATATCGGATCACCCCAAAACCGTGATAACGTCAATCGACTGCGACTGGAGAAGAAAATAGAGATTGGTCACCAGAGGTTGGTCATGCCCGGGGAAGATCTCCGATGCCTAAGTTAGTATTCCGAGAGTAATTAGGAATAATCAATTCTCAAAGAGACTTTCTCTTGTGTATTGTATTCTGTGTTGAGTGTTCTCTCCAACTTGCCGGCAGACTATGTCCAATTTGATTATTTAAAAGAGAGATCAGTTACCGCTCTACCATTACGTAACAGTAGACAATTACGAGAGTTGTGGGATCATGAAATCTCGCCAACTACTCCTAGAATCGTGGAGTTCCTTGCGTTGAGATATCTTGCCATTCAAGTCTCTATTAAGAACTATGAGCTTGCTAACTGACCTCTGGACCAACTTTGTGACTTGCCCATGGACATTGACGGTCTCAACTATCTCTTTCTTCTAGGAGGTCGCTCCAAGTGGTAGTAGGCTCATGCAAGTTGTTAGGAGTTGTGCACATCTTGTTATGGCATGGAAGACGTATGAGACTAGTTGGGAGTTACTAGGTCGTGGACCAAGGTCGGTGGTGCCTCTCTCGAACTCATTTAGGAGGTCGGTGACCTTGGAGGTGGGTGGTAGCACATCACTGCCCACCTATCCTCATTCGCTCTGTGAGTCTGACTTTCAGGTATTGAAGGTTGGGGCCTTAGGCTCATTTAGGTTGACTTTTGTCCGGGTTCTGCCCGTTTCTCCCATCATTATCCCCCTTTAGGCCCAGCGAGCTCAAAAGTTGTGGGGTCTAAATTACCATCTTCAAGTCGTAGCAACTAACGGGTTCGCCATTTCCTTATAACGGCTAGCTTTAGGGTACCTTTCTATTCACGTCTCTAGTAGAGAGTTGCAAGCTGGCTTTTAATTTTTTGGCCTCAAGCAGAGTTGCGCACACCTGGTCGCAGCATGGATGGTAGATGAGCAGGATTGGAACTCACTAGGGTGTAGATCGTGGTCTAGTGAGGCCTCTGTTGTACTCATCTAGAGGTCGGTGACTCAAGGTCCGTGACTTGGGAGGTCGATGGTAGGAGATCCCTGCCCACTCGTTCCTCGGGACTTGCTATTAGAAGTTACCATCTCTAACTCGAGAATCTCACCTTCTAGTGTTAGAAATCACCATCTCCAGGTCTAGGGCCTGACCTTCAGGCATTAGAAATTGCCATTTGCAGGTTGTGAGGCTTGACTTTTAGGTATTAAAAACTACCATCTCTAAGTCAGGGGTCTAACTTTTCGGTATTAAGAACTACCATCTCTAAGTTGTGACCATTAACAGGTCGAACCATTCCGTTGTAGCTGCTCGCAAGCTTGACCTTCAAGTATTAAGATGTACCATCTTTAGGTCGTAAACCTTGAGAGGTCGTGTCGCTTCATTCTGTAATGGCTATTTTTGGAAGGAGACATATAATTTCAGCTCCTTGGAGAGTTGAATCGTTCAGTTTAGATGTGGGAGATGGCATTGCTTCATCTGAAGCGTTTCTAGTTTTGGAAAGTCATACGATTAATTCAGGAAAGTTGCACCACTTCAGATTCTCAGAAGGAATTGAAGCGTTTCCTATTCTAAAAGGCTATGCTACTCGAAGAGATGAACCTTTTCCAGGCGAGTTGGTTTCTACTCTGCAGGTTCCCAGGTTCCTTATCTTATTTAAATAAAAAACTCCTCAGAGTTTCGAACTTTTCTACAAACTTGTCCACATCCTTGCTTCAATTTCTTCCAACTTTTGTTTGCTTTCTGATTCTTTGTCCAGGTAGCTTTGTTAGAGATGTTTGTTACTAAAGCTGAGTCTGCTTCCATTGCTGAAATGGAAAATGGGATTTTCTATTAAACCTACTTTCTTGCCTCAAGCCTTTCCTGTGCCCAGTTTGGCCTATGACCTGTCTGAGGTTGGGGCCAGTTCACAGTCTTCCTCCCTACTTCCTGTTGGCATCATCGAGACTTATAGGGAGATGGAACTGGATGTTGGCGATATTGCCACCACTGTTGGGGATGAACATCCTTACAATACACGTGTGGGACGTATAGTCCTTTACCACTCCAGCCCCAGGGGGGGAGGGGAAGGGGGAAGGGGGGAAATTCTTTTCCCTTTTCTTCATTCCTTGCTTTTTGATATTGTTTTCTTCTAGGAGGTGCCTTTAGCCCAGCTCGTCCCAAACTCTCTTTGGATGGTAGTTGCTTTTATAGCAACCTGTCATCTTTACAGAGTTCCTGTCTCCTTGGAGCTCTTCAAGTGCTTTTTTAAGCTAAAAGCCCCCTCGACCTTCAGCTCCTCTAAAGGGTACCTCAGGTTTGTCCCTTGGTACAGATTGGTAGGTCCCTTCTAGTCTCCAGTGGGCAAATGGTTTTCGCTTGCCTTTCAGACAATTTGGTGTAGAGATATCAGAGCTGGGTCAGGACAAGCTTGAGGATAATGAATTACAGTAAGGAACTTCCCTTATTTTGATTACCTCCTTTTGTAACTTTTGATTTAATTGTTTCTTTCTTTTATTTTGGCAGTGCTAAGGGACGTGTGTTGGCTCTACCAATCTGGTTCTACCATAGTTCCCATTGGCAAAGGCACCATAGCGGGAGCCGAGGGCAGCGGTGAAGCTTCTTCCTCTGTTGCGTCTACTCCAACCCTAGCCATTGAAGCTTCTGTCCAGGTTTTGTTCCTCCTGCTCCTTGGGGAATACAAGCTATTGTCCATAGGACTCAGATTGCCACCCAACAGAGAGCAGAGAAGGATGAGATTCTTAGGAGTCCTTCACCGGGCTTGCCAGTAGAGATTTAAAGCTCCTCTTCTTCCCTTTCTCCTTAGGCAATATTTGAGAAGATAAAAGAGATTTTTTTTTTCTTTTCTAAAATCCCCTTAAATAAACTAATATTATATTATAATTGTTTATATTTAAACACAGATAATAACTTAAGACCAATTACATTATATTTATGTTTTTTTGCTGAAAAAAAACGAAACATGAAGTCTTGCATGGTATAATTGATTATATTTACACATAAATCTTATTAATGATGTTTAATATATAATATTAGTTATTTGTATTACTATATAATAATTTCATAAAAAGTAAGTTCATGAGTTTTAGTATATATATTTTTTATTGACAAGGAAATCGAAACTATAGAATCCCAACAAAAAATTACTAAAAATAGCATTAATATCGTGATCCACATATTAGATATTAAACTGATAAAAACAAATACTACACTTGATCTTAGTCAGAAGGTCGAAAAAGATATGAGTTTTTAAGCCTATGGTCTGTCAATTTTATACAAGCTTCTTTCTCTTCGGGCTTCTTAGTCTAGCGATATGGGACAATAGTTCAGTTTCAAACCAAAACATATCATTCAAAAAATGATGATTTTTGTAAATATTTATATTTTGAAATATCTGAGATTCTCTCTCGTTATTATCTCTTTTCTTGAAATAACTTTTATCTAGCAGTTAGAGAAAGAAAATAATCAATTTGAACATAATTAAACTTTTTCCTAACCGTTCAAAGAATGACACTTGTTAGCCTCTCGTACTTTGAGCACTACTTTTATATGTTAATATAGATACTTGTTCTGTTCACACACCTTTTATGAATATGAGATAGGTGTAGCAGATTTAGGAATAAAGTTTAGGACACTTAGAAGTCACATTGCTACTGCAGAATTTTATTTGAAATAGGTTTCTCTTCACTTTTAAAGACTTCAATATTTGGATACATACTACTCATAGTTCCTTGAATTTTGTCAAATAATTTAATGTTCTAAAATAATGCATAGCCAAAGAAGGTTTTAGTTGAGACTCCTATAGTGTAAGAGGGGGAATTGCATCACCCATTGATATTACATATATAGATTTAATTGAAAAGCCCATCACCGTGAACACTAATGGCCATGTTCTACTCCGGTACAATGTTGAACAGATGAGTTACGTCAATTTCCACTTCTATCCTACTCCCATGATTGAACCAAAATACGAATTGAAAGAGGACCCTAAGGGTAAGGGCAAAGTAGAGCATAGAATAGAAAAATATTTAGCTCAAGACCTATTGTAACTTAGTTTTATTCTCAAATAAGAAATGAAAATTATCATATTTTATTGTTCATATTGTCAAAGAAAACAACCTTACTATTTTCACTTTTTTGCTTATTTTCATACTTTAGTTCACAATATTTTAGCTTTTTAAAAAATTACTCCCTTATTGCTATTTTTAAATATTCGAGGAAAAAAAAAAACCTGCAAATTTTTCGTATTAAATTAAAAATGAATGTTGAATTCTAATTTTATCAAAATAAAATAAAAAACCCAAACTACATGTTTAATATACATCCTTGATTCCTTTTAATTTAATTTGAGTACATTATTACTAGTCAATTATTTAACTAAGAGCAATGAAGAGGCACAAAGTCTTACACACAATCGATGAAGTGATACGAAGTTATTCATACAAATAATGAAAAGATACCAAGTCATTTATGCATTGAATATATAATAATGTGCACTACTTTTATTTGTCTGTCTCTAGAAGGAATAGATTCCAGAATGGGTATGAAGTTTGTGACTCTTTTTCGACCTCAAAGTTTTGAGGCTTATGAATTGCTGAAAGGCTAATCATCTAGCAGGATTATCAAGGGAAATGAATCGAATCTTGCATTTGCACCATGGAAATTAATGTCTGTGTTATGGTAAATGCTTTGAATTGTTTAAAAAATGATCAGAATATTAATATCACAATAGCAAAGGATGCAGATACAATGACTTTACAGATGGAAGACAATGGTAAGCTGCCTTTTCATTGTTTGGCCTATTTTCTTTGCCTACGAAGTTTTTGGATCATTGAATTTGTGTTTTATATCTATATTGTTGCTTGTTCAATAATATATGATTTCTCGGTTTGGACTCGGTTTATAAGTATATAGGTAGCTTATATTCTTGGTACACGGTTAATAATCTCTCTAAATATCTGCATAGAGAGAAGAGGATAATAGTAGAGATGAATGATGAATTTGGAGTTGGAACTCGACCACGACCATCAGCCGACACTAATCGAGAGAATTTTGAGATGGGATAAGAAGACTTTTCAAAGAAGTGCAAAAATCTTGGTAGCTTTGGTAATAAGGGTAGAAATTCATTACTGCATAATTCTATTATTTTACTCGGTGGTTCTTTGATTTAAGATACTTTTTATGTTCATGCACCTTTTATGCAAGTGAGATAGACGTAGTAGATTCAGGGATAAAGTTTAAGACACCTAGAAGTCACATTGCTACTATAGAATTTTATTTGAAGCTGGTTTCTCTTCTCTTTTTAAGACTTAAATATTTGGACATATACTACTCACAGTTCCTTGAAGTTTTTCAAATAATTCAATGTTGTAATATAATCCGCAGCCAGAGAAAGTTTCGGTTGAGACTCTCGTAGGTATAAGAGGAATAATTGCATCACCATATAATCTTACATATATGGATTTAATTGTAAAGTCCAATTCTATGTCTGAGAATTTTAGAGTCACCGTATGCTTTGATGACCATATTCTGCTCCGGTACAATGTTGTCCAAATGGGTTATGTCAATTTCCACTTCTACCCCGCTCCTATGATTGAAGAAGAAGATAAATCGAAGATTAGGACTCTAAGCCCAAGGGCAAAGTAGACTCGAGAATCAATAAATTTTAGCCCCAGAACCTATTGATACTTAGTTCTATTCTCAAATAGGAAACGAAAATTCTCATATTTTTTGGTTCATGTTGTTAAAGAAAAAAAAACTTTACAATATTCACTTTTTGCTTATTTTCATACTTTAGGTCATAATCTTTCAGTTTTTTGAAAAACTACTCCCTTATTGACATTTTGAGATATTCAACAAAATGAAAAAAATAAAAAACCTTCATAATTTTCATCTTAAATTAAAAATGAACTTTAATTCTAGGTTTATGAAAATAAAATAAAAATTCCAAAATACATGTTTAATATACATTATGATTCCTTTTAATTTAATTTCAATGCATTGTACCTAGTTCCATATTGAACAAAGAGCAATGAAGAGGCTCGAAGTCTTAGACACAAGAGATGAAGTGTTACAAAGCCATTCGTACAAATAATGAAAAGATACCAAGTCATTTATTTATTGAATGTATAACATTGTGAGCTACCTCTACTTGTCTCCCGTTGGAAGGGATGGATTCCAGAATGGGTGTTGAGTTTGTGACTCTTTTTTGGCCTCAATGTTTTGAGGATTATGAATTGTTGAAAGGCAAATCTCTAGCAGGTGCACCATAGGAAATGAATCGAATCTTGCATGCACTCCATTGGAATTAACATCTGCTTTATTTTAATTGCTTTCGATTGTTTCAAAAACTATGGAAATATTAACATTACTACAGCAAAGGGTACTAATACAATGGCTTCATGGATGAAAAGCAATGGAAAGCTATTTTTTCCCTGTTTGGCGTAATTTCTTTGTCTACAGAGTTTATGGATCGTTAAGGTTGTGTTTTATAAGTACCCTATTTAAGTTAGTACCCTATTTATAAGAACGTAGGTAGTTTATATTTTTGGTACAGGGTTAATAATCTCTCTAAATTTCTTCATAAAGAGATATGGATGATAGTGGAGATGAATGATGAATTTGGAGTAGGAACTCGGCCATAAAAATCAGCCGACACTAATCGAGAGAATTTTGTAATGGGATAAGATGACTTTTAAAAGATGTGCAAAATTCTTGGCATCTTTGGTGATAAGGGTAGAAATTCATTACTATAGAATTTAACTAATTTGCTCGTTGGTTTTTTGATTTCAAGTACTTTTTCTATTCATACACCTTTTATGAAGGTGAGATAGGCGTAGCACATTCAGGATAATGTTTAAGACACTTAAGAAGTCACATTGCTGCTGTAGAATTTTATTTGAAACAGATTTCTCTTCTCTTTTTAAGACTTAAATATTTTGATATATACTACTCACAATTCCTTGAATTTTTTTGAATAATTTATTGTTATCATATAATGTGCAGCCAGAGAAAGTTTCAGTTGAGATTCCAGTAGGTGTAAGGGGAGGAATTGCATCACCCTTTGATCTTACAAATATGGATTTATTGAAAAGTCCAGTTATGCGTTTGAGAAGGTTAGTGTCATCAAGTGCTTTGATGAGCATGTTCTACTACTGTATAATGTTGAATAGATTGGTTAAGTCAATATCCACTTCTATCGTGCTCCTATGATTTTAGAAGAAGATAAACCGAAGGAGGAGGACCTTAAGGGCAAGGGCAAAGTAGAGTAGAGAATAAAAAATTTTCAGTCTCAAGACCTATTGTCACTTAGTTCTATTCTCATATAGGAAATGAAAATTCTCATATGTTGTGGTTCATGTTGTTAAAGGGAAAAAAACCCTTACTACGTTCACTTTTTGCTTATTTTCATACTTTAGGTCACAATCTTTTAGCTTTTAAAAAAATTACTTCCTTATTGATATTTTGAAATATTTTTTTAAAACAAACTTCATAATTTAGTATTAAATTAAAAATGAGCATTAAATTCTAAGTTTATCAAAATAAAATAAAAATCTCAAACTATGTGTTTAATATATACATTCTTGTTCCTTTTATTGTACCAAGAGCAATGAAGAGGCACAATGTCTTACAACGAAGAGATGAAGTGATAGGAAGCCATTCGTACAAATAATGAAAAATACCAAGTTATTTATGTATTTGAATATATAACATTGTACATTACCTCCACTTGTCTGTCTCTGGAAGGGACAGATTCCTAAATGGGTGTGGAGTTTGTGACTCTTTTGCAGCCTCAATGTTTGAGGATTATGAATTGTTGAAAGGCAAATCAACTAGCATGCATACCATAAGAAATGAATAAAATCTCTCATGCGCATCGTGGGAATTAAAGTCAACGTTATGATAAATGCTTTGAATTGTGTCAAAAACGATAAGAATATTAACATCACAACAACAAAGGATGCTGATACAATGACTTTACTAACGTAAAGCAATGGTAAGCTCCTTTTTCCCTGCTCGTCCTATTTTCCTTGTCTACGGAGTTTTGTGTTTTATACATATATTGTTCTTTGTTCAATAATATATGATTTCTAAGTTAGGACTCTATTTATAAATATGTAGCTAGTTTATATTTTTGGTGCAGTTATTAATAATCTCTCTAAATTTCAACCTAAATAGAAGAGGGCGATAGTGAAGATGAATGATGAATTTGGAGTTAGGACTCGACCACGATAGTTAACCGACACTAATTGAGGGAATTTAGTAATGGGATTAGCAGACTTTGTGCAAAAATCTTTAATGCTATGGTGACAAGGTAGAATTCATTACTATAGAATTTAATGAATTGCCTCACTGGTTTTTTGATTTAAAATACTTTTTATATTAATACATCATTTATGCAGATGAGAGAGACGTAACATATTTAGAGGTAAAGTTTAGGACACTTAGAAATCACATCTCTACAACAAAATTTTATTTGAAATAGGTTTTTCTTTCTTTTTTAAGACTAAAATATTTAGATATATACTACTCACAGATCCTTAAATTTTGTCAAATAATTTTATGTTATAATATAATACACAACCAGAGAAAGTTTCATTTGAGACTCCTGTAGGTGTAAGTGGAGGAATTGCATCTCCCTTTGATCTTACATATATGGATTTAATTTAAAAGTCCAATTTTGTTTCTGAGAAGGTTAGAGTCATCGAGAGTTTTCATGGTCATGTTCTGATACAGTACAATGTTGAATAGATGGGCTACGTCGATCTCAACTTCTACCCCGCTCCTATGATTTTAGAAGAAGATAAAAAGAAAGAGGAGGACCCTAAGGCAAGGGCAAAGTAGAGTAGAGACTACAAAAATTTTAGCCCCAAGACCTATTGTTACTTAGTTCTATTCTGAAATAGAAAATGAAAATTCTTATATTTTGTGGTTCATGTTGTTAAAGGAAAAAAAACCTTTAGATATTCATATTTTGCTTATTTTTATACTTTAGGTCATAATCTTTTAGCTTTTTCCAAAATTACTCTCTTGTTGATATTTTGAGATATTCAACTAAAAAAAAACCTTCATAATTTTCGCATGAAATTAAAAATGAACATTCAATTCTAAGTTTATGAAAATAAAATAAAAATTCCAAGCTACATGTTTACTATTCATTCTTGATTCCTTTTAATTTAATTTTAGTACATTGTACCTAGTCTCAAAGAGAGCAATGAAGAGGCGTGAAGTTTTATACAAAAGAGATGAAGTGATACAAAGCCATTTGTACAAATAATGAAAAGATATCAAGTCATTTAGGTATTGAATGTATAACATTGTATGCTACCTCTACTTGTCTCTCTCTGAAAGGGAACGATTCCAGAATGAGTGTGGAGTTTGTGACTCTTTTGCGGTCTTAATGTTTTGAGGGTTATGAATTGTTGAAAGGAGTATCATCTAGAAGGCGCACCATGTTAATTACCGTTTGTGTTAGGGTAAATGCTCTGGATTGTTTCAAAAACTATGAAAATATTACCATCACAATAGCAAAGGATGCTAATATAATGAATTTACTGATGGAAAGCAATAAGCTGGTTTTTCCTTGTTTGGCTTATTTTTTTATCTGCAAAGGTTGTGAATAGTTGAGTTTGTGTTTTATACCCATATTGTTGCTTGTTCAATAATATAAGATTTCTAAGTTAGGACTCTATTTATGAGTATGTAGGTGTTTCATGTTTTTGGTACAGTTGTTAATAATCTTTCTAAATTTTCGCCTAAAGAGAAGAGGGTGATGATGAAGATGAATGATGAATTTGGAGTTAGGCCTCAACCACGACACTTAGCCAATCCTAATTGACGGAATTATGAAATGGGATCAGCAGATTTTTCAAAGATGTGCAAGAATCTTGGTAGCGTTAGTGATAAGGGTAGAAATTCATTATTACATAATTTAATTAATTTGCTCCCTGGTTCTTTAATTTAAAATACTTGTTCCATTCTTACAAAATTCATGCAGGTCAAATAGGTGTAACAGATTCAGGGATAAAGTTTAGGACTCTTAGAAGTCAAATTGCTACTACACAATTTTATTTGAAATAGGTTTCTCTTCTCTTTTTTAAGATTGAAATATTTGGATATATACTACTCATAGTCCCTTGAATTTGGTCAAATAAATCAATGTTGTAATATAATTTGCAGTTAGAGAATATTTTAGTTGAGACTCTTGTAGGTGTACGAGGAAGAATTGTATCACCCTTTGATGTTACATATATGGATTTAATTGAAAAGTCCAATTTTGTGTCTGAGAAGGTTAGAGTCACCGTGTGCTCTAATGGCCATGTTCTGCTCTGATGCAATGTTGAACAATTGGGTTACTTCAATTTTAGCTTCTACCATGCTTCTATGATTGGAGAAGAAGATAAACTGAAGAAGGAGGACCCTATGACAAGGGCAAAGTAGAGTGGAGAATAAACAAATTTTAGCCTCAACACTTATTGTTACTTAGTTCTATTCTTAAATATAAAATGAAAATTCTCATATTTTGTGGTTCTGGTTGTTAAATGAAAAAACCCTTACTATATTTATTTTTTTTGCTTATTTTCATACTTTAGGTCACTATCTTTAAGCTTTTTCAAAAATTACTCCCTTATTGATATTTTGAGATATTCAAAAAATAAAAAACCTTCATAATTTTCGTATTAAATTAAAAAGGAACATTCAATTCCAAGTTTATCAAAATAAAATAAAAAATCCCAAACTACATGTTTAAAGTACATTCTTGATCCCTTTTACTTTAATTTTGTTACATTGTACCTAGTCCATATTGAACCAAGAGCAATGAAGAGGCACGAAGTCTTACAAAAGAGATGAAGTGATACGGAGTTATTCATACAAATAATGAAAAGATAGCAAGTCATTTATGTATTGAATATATAACATTGTACACTACCTCTATTTGTTTGTCTTTGGAAGGGGTGGATTCCAAAATGGGTGTGGAGTTTGTGACTCTTTTGTGGTCTCAATGTTGAGGGTTATGAATTGTTAAAAGACAAATCAACTCGGAGGGGCACCATGGGAAATGAATCGAATCTCGTATGTGCATCTCGGGAATTAATGTTAGGGTTATGGTGAATACTCTGGATTGTTTAAAAAATGATGAGAATATTAACATCACAACAACATAGGATGCTGATACAATGACTTTTTTTTATGGAAAGTAATGGTAAGCTGCTTTTTCCATGATGGCTTATTTTCTTTGTCTGTGGAGTTTGTGGATTGTTGAGTTTGTGTTTTAAAATCTATGATTTCTAAGTTACTGCTCTGTTTATAAGTACATACTTACTTTATATTCTTGGTACTATTACTTAATAATGTCTTTAAATTTAGTCCTAAAAAGAAGGGGATGATAGTGGAGATGAATGATGAACTTGGAGTTGGGACTCGCCACAACAATTTGCCTACACTAATTGAGGGAATTTTCTAAGGGGATTAGCAAACATTTCAATGATTTGCAAAAATCTTGGCAGCTTTGGTGACAAGGATAGAAATTCATTACTATAGAATTTAATTGTTTGGTAACCGATTCATTGATTTAAAATACCTATTCGGTTCATACACCTTTTATGCAAGTGAGATAGGCGTAGCAGATTTAGGGATAAAGTTTAGGAGACTTAGAAGTCACATTGTTATTGCACAATTTCATTTGAAATAGCTCTCTCTTCTCTTTTTAAGATTTAAATATTTAGATATATACTACTCACAGTTCCTTGAATTTAGTCAAATAATTCAATGTTCTAAAATAATGGGCAAGTAGAGAAAGTTCCAGTTGAGACTCCTATAATGTAAGATTAGGAATTGTATCACCCTTGATCTTTCATATATGGATTTAATTCAAAAGTCCAGTTTTGTGTCTAAGAAGGTTAGAGTCACTATGTGCTCTGATGGCCATGTTCTGCTTCCGTACAATGATGGGTTACATATGTTTCCACTTCTACCCTACTCCTATGATTAAAGAAGAAGATAAATCGAAGGAGGAGGACCTTAAGGGCAAGGGTAAAGTAGAGTAGAGAATCAAAAAATTTTAGCCTCAACACTTGCTGTTACTTAGTTCTATTCTCAAATAGGAAATGAAAATTCTCATATTTTATGGTTCACATTGTTAAAGAAAGAAAACTTTACTACATTCTTTTTTTTTTTTTTCTTATTTTTATATTTTAGGTCACAATCTTTTAGCTTTTTCAAAAATTACTCTCTTATTGATATTTTGAGATATTAGGGAAAAAAAAGTCTTTATAATTTTCGTATCAAATTAAAAGGAACATTCAATTCTAAGTTTATCAAAATAAAATAAAAATCCCAAACTACATGTTTAATATATTCTTGATTCCTTTTAATTTAATTTTAGTACATTGTACCTAGTCTCAAATTGAATCAAGAGTAATGAAGAGGCATGGAGTCGTACACAAAAGAGAAGAAGGGATACGAAGCTATTCATAAAAATAATGAAAAGATAGCAAGTCATTTATGTATTGAATATCTAACATCATGTATCCTAGTAAGGGATGGATCAAAGAATGGGTGTAGAGTTTATGGCTCTTATCCGGCCTCAATGTTTTGAGGGTTATAAATTGTTGATAGGAGAATCATCTAGCAGGCACACCATGGGAAATGAATCGAATCTCGCATGTGTACCATGGAAATTAATGTTTGCACTATTGTAAATGCATTGGATTGTTTTAGAAAAGATAAGCATATTACCATCATAATAGCAGAGGATGTTGATACAATGACTTTATTTATGGAAAGTGATGGTAAGCTCCTTTTTCCTTGTTTGGCCTATTTTCTTTGTCTACGGACTTTGTGGATATTTTGTTTGTGATTTATACCTATATTGTTAATTGTTCAATAATATATGATTTCTAAATTAGGATTCTATTTATAAGTACGAAGGTAGTTTATATTCTTGGTACAATTGTTAATAATTTCTCTAGATTTCTATCTAAAGGGAAGAAGTTGATGGAGGAGATGAATGATGAATTTCGGATCAAACTATAATTTAATCTAAGGATGAAAGATCAAATTGGACTGAAGGTCCAAAGGGGAAAAAGAAGGCAAATTCTTTATGGATTCGTCCAATATGTCAAAAGATATTTTAAAATGGGAAAGAGTGGATTCATTGGTTAAGAATGACATAGCAAGCTCAGCTTAACTGAATTGGATCCCTCAACTATTGCTGTGAACTTTTACCTCCATTCCTTTTTATGTCTTATAAAGTTTTGCACATAAATTAAAAAGATTGATTAATTAAATAAACTTATATTAAACCATAAATTTTAACTCATGTGTAAAAGAACGTGCATATATGTATAATATCAATGTGCCCGAAAATTAGAGAGAAGAAAGTGAAAAGGGCTTTTAACCCATTAAGTCTCTTATCTTTTAGACCAAATTATAGTTTGATCTTTTTTTTTTTTTTAATAACTATGGTCCCTTCATTATCTTACGATTAACTGTCTTGGTCCAAACTATCATTTTCTAGTTGGCAAGAACTAGTAACGTGACCAATTAAAGAGGCCAAAACTATCAATTGTCACTTTGGAATTGAAAAAGGCAAAATCTATTTTTAGCATTATTATATTTATGTTTATTCTCATGCTGTTTTTTTCTTTTCTAAAAGTGCTAATATAGTTATTATAAAGTAAAGAGAAGAAGGGAAAATAAAAAGGAAAACAAAAAATTGTGAAAAAAGAGAAGGAAATAAAAACCATCATGAGGGTAATTTAGACACTATAAAAAAATGAAATAAAGAAAAATAAAAGAAGTGGAAGAAGACAGGATTTGACTTGAGAGTTTGAGACATGTTAAAGGGCTCAGGGCCCAGTTAAAGGTCCACAGTCCACCCAACACCTCTGGACTTTGAAATAATTTCAACCTTTTGTCTTTAATTAAAAAAAATGGTACGTCCTTCAGTCCCTTTTGGTAGAAACTGTACTCCAATGGTGAGACACTACAGCCCTACGTATTCCTCATCTGATGGAATTGTTACATTAAACACAAACAAAAGCCTAACTCTTTTTTTTCCAAAATTGAAAAGAAAAAATGGCACTTTTATAATTTTTATCAGTTAATTTATATTCGATTTAGAAATATTTTAATGAATTTCAATTGGATTACTTGGTGGAAAGCGGCAAGTAAAAACTGAGTATATATACGGAATAAAAGAAACTCTTATTATGCCTTCATGAAGAAAAAAAAAAAAAAAGATTGAAAGAAGTACTCAATAATTTTTTGTTCATATATAATAATGCTGTCTGGACCAATATTTAATCTGCTAGGGGAGGGGAGGAGAGTGTATGCAGGATGAAGAAATTTAATAAAGACACACTACTGTGGGTGCAACCCTACCATACCGGCCAGGCCATGTACTCGAACGAACCAATATACTCTTTAATTTATTAATTAGTTGAACAATATATAGTATATGATTATTTTCTTCTTCCTTCTACACTTCGGGGGACGTAGCTTGATAAATATATATATATATATATATATATATATATATATATATAGGACCACATGTACTAAAATGTTAAAAACTGGCCAAATAATTAGTTAGACATATATTAATTAATAAAAAATGTTAATTTGGTATTGTATACAATTAATTTGTGTGTATATATATATATATATATATATATATATGTATAGATTACATAAACATTAATGTACATTTCAATTGGGTTCTTTGGGGATCAGAAATAACTATTTCTATGAGCATTTATATGTCTGATTAATTAGCCGAATGGTGTGTTATAGGCTGCTTTATGATCATGTGAATGCTGGTGTGGCAGGGTTGAAAAGAGTAGAGATTAGGGAAGCATGTGACGATAACATGTTAATGAGGGGTCTTAATTAAGTTAATTAACTATGTCAAAAAAATTAAAATAAAAATAAAATTTAAATTTGGATAATGTGTTAAAAGTTTTTTTTTTTTTTTAAGGCCTCATTCCACATGTTTGTGATTCCCTTTGCCTTTGGAAGACTCAAAAAGATTGCTTCAAAGTTAGAAAAAGGGCAAAAAAAGAGGGGGGGGGGGGGGGGTGTGGGAAATAAAATACTAAGTACCATATAAAAATTCTTACCATTTTCTTTGGATTCTAAATAAAGTCTTCCAAGTATGGGAGGATTTGGAGTCCTGAGGCAGGGCCACAGCCACAGGTATGGCCATGCTAGTCTGTTTAAGACCTCCTCCGGCCATATATTAATTTTCTTCAATCTTTTCAGACAATATTAAAGTCTTCGCTTCACAAGAACTGTAAATTTTTAATTAATTTGCAGCAACTTTCATCTTAATTACTATTTTAATTACTACTACTATATGTTAATGTTATCCTCATCTGGCCATAATTAAAGGCACATATAATTTATATGGTACTACTCAAGTAATAATTAAGGATATATATATATATATATATATATATATATATATATATATATTTATATTTATAGAAAATCAAATTAATTA
>JAOXNR010047119.1:0-18548 GCA_028571225.1 Parsonsia alboflavescens | reverse complement strand
AGTTGATTGCCTTGTTAAGTCATTGTCTACTCTAGTAGTTTCATTAAGAACTTAAAGAAGAGCTAAGAGAGGAAAAAAGCCAAGGGGTGAGCACATTAGAGTGAAGAAAAAGCCAATTTAAGAGTGATACATAAGTGGTGAGAGGTTATACGCAATTTTTGTTTCAGCAAGTTGATTAGAAAATCCATTATGTCAAAAGAAGTTGCAAGTGCATCAATTGCTTTTAATGTGTGAGAGGACAATGTTGCCATGTCTTCTATAAATAAAGTCTTACAAAGGATGTCCTTGGAGGTGTTATCAATTCGGAAGGACATGAGAACCATGAGTCCAAAGATCAATAGAGTTGAAGAGAGGGTGGACACATTTGACAGAAAATTCTTCTACCTTTTTTTTTTTTCTTTCATTCAGAACCATGACTTCTTAGGTAAGCTACTAAGAAGATAGGTGGAGAGAGTAAAGAAGAATCAGGAGTTCTCCACCTTGATGACCGAGCTCCAGCGTGAGAAAACTCGTCTTGAGAAAAAGAATGGAGAGCTCATTGCTTCCACTGAGGGTGCCAATGCCTCCTACACTATAGTGAGCAAGCTTCTAGGGGAATGCAAGAAGAATGTGACAGAGGCTAGAGCTAAGAATCTGGTAATGGCCTCAACACTTAAGGAAGCTGTCCAGAAGAGTGATTAGCTCCTTGAGCTCGGTAAAAAGCAAAATGACCGCATTCATAGGCTCGAGGCTCAGCTGAAGGACTCCAATGCTATTTGTGAGATAGATGGCAGCCTCTCCCTATCCAAGCTTGAAGAAATCTTGACTTTTAAGTCCTATGTGGAGTCTTTTCTTTGACCTCAGCAGTTTGGGTTCTATGTTGATGTAATCGATATTCTACACGAGCTCAATACCGACCTGAAGACTGATCCGGCCATCCACGAGAGGCTGTATCATCCAAGTGCAACAGCCCCTCTTCCTTGGGAGCATGAAGATCAACCTCTTACTTCTCAATAAGGGGTCCTTGCCACTGATGCCTTGGCTATGGTCGACCAATCAGTGGAGGGCTCTTCTGGCGAAGAGAGAAGACCTCTGGACCAACCTGCTGAAGCTCCCACCCTTGAGAGAGTGATTCTTGACATTCCCCCTAAGGTGTTTGCTCCTCCTCAAGGTAAAATCATCCATAGATATGAATATTTAATTAAGTATTGTAATCTTGATCCCAACCTATTGATTTCAATGAGACACACAATCTCTCCTGAGCTATTCGTGTATCCTTGGGTAGGCCTCCATTTGAGAACATTACTGATTACCCAGCAAGTCCCTCAAAAGTCACTGATTGGAAGGTAGCTGTAAACAGCAAGGTCTTGCCAAGCTCGCTAGAGGTTCCAGGTGATGAAGAAGAAGACTGAGTTGTAATAGAATAGGATTTCTACATTGTCTTTCTTCTTTTTACTTTGTGCTTTTTAACGAACACAATGCTCATCTTTTGAGCTTATGTTTCTTCTTTTTTTTTTCTTTTTTTTTTTTTTATGTCAAGAGGTCTGTTTTCGACCTCTTGTTTTATATCAGGAAATTTCCTCAAAGTGTCTCTATTTTTGCTCCAACAAACTTGACCAATTTTGAAACTTTGTGTAAATAAGAGGAATTAAGTTCTCAATAAGCTCTACGAACTTAATTTTTATTTATGTCTCTGAAATTTGATATGCACTTGCAAAGACCAAAAGAATAGGTCGTTGAAGTTGCTTTGTTGTTCAGTGAGCTTCTTTCTGATAAGAACCCAAGACATATAACGAGCCCATGAGGTCTATAAAATCTTAAAAAGCCTTAGGCATAGAATTTCTTTAGATGGAAAACACTCCAAGGCCTTAGGAGTTGGCTTCCTTTGAGGTCAGAGAGCTTGTAGCTTCCTCCTTTGTGAACTTCTTGGATTATATAAGGTCCTTCAAAAATTTCCAGTAACTTTGTCAGTTGTCCTTGCTTCCGAACATCCGACCTTTTGAGGACCATTTCTCCAATTGTGAAATGCTTCTTTTTCACCTTCTTGTTAAAAAAAAAAAAAAAAAATTTTGTGACTTGTTTTATATCTCTGGTCAGCTTCTATAACTTTATTTCTGACCTCTTAAGTAGGTCGACATTTGCCCTTCTCTCCCCCTCATATAAGATTGAATCATATTCAGTCAGTCTTAAGGACTTCATTCCAACCTCTATTGGCATTACAGCTTCTGCACCAAAACATAGACTAATCGTAGCTTTCCTAGGTGTGGCTCTGTAGGCCCATAAGATGCTTGGAATTTCATCTGGACAAGAAGGTTTGCGACCTTCCTTCTTGAGTTTGGTGAGCCTTTTCTTGAGACCTTCCAGAATTGTTCTGTTCATAACCTCGGCTAATCCATTTGCTTGAGGATGAGCTACAGAGGTTAATCTTTGATTTTTATTCAAGTTTTCACAGAGAGTCTTGAATGGATAGCCCACAAATTGTCTTCCATTGTCTGAGATGATAGCTCGAGGAACCCCGAACCTACATACAATGTTTCTCCATACGAAGGATTATACCTTTAGTGAAGGAATTATTGTCATTGGCTCTGCTTTGACCCATCTGTTGAAGTATTCTACTACCACAATCAGGAATTGAAGACCCCCCACTCCTTTTGGGAAGGGTCCTAATAAGTTGATACACCAAATGTCAAATGAAACCGACGTGCCGATGGATTGATACCCTGTTGGCGGTACATGTGACTTGTTTCCATGCGACTGATAGCTTGTGCATTTTTGAATAGCCTCTTCAATGTCAGAGATCATCGAAGGCCAATAATAACCCATCCTAAGTATCTTTTTCAAGACAGTTTTGGATCCTATGAGTGATCCACATATTCCACAATGCATCTCTGCAATGACATATTCTCTTCTCCCATACTCAGGCATTTGAGTAATGGCCATGCATATGACCTTATGTACATTTTGTCATAGTGAGGTGCCCATTGTCAGATTTGACGAGCTTCTTTTGCATCTTGCGAGAGGTTGGGTACGAGCTAAGTGCCTTCTCTGTCACAGTTAGGTACATCAAGAGTTCTTCTCCCAACCTCAAGGAGACAAGTTGTGGGGATCTTTCCAGAAATTCTTTCTACTTGCTGAGCGTCGCTTGGCAATCCTCTGTCCATCGTAAAATCTTTGGGTTTCTTTAGGACATCAGAAAACTTCTCTCCTTTCTAAGCCATTTTGCTGATGATAATATTGTCATCTTCCCTGTTAGACTCTGGACCTCTTTAATGCTTCTTGGAGGTTCCATGTCCAAGAGTGCTTTCTTCTTGTCTAGGTTAGCATCAACTCCTTGTTCGAATATCATGAAAAGAATTTTCCTACTGAAAAGCCAAAGGTACACTTTTGTGGACAGCCTTTAGCATCTGGAAAGTCTCCCTTATATTCCTCTCGAGCTACTTCTTGAAGACCTTGTGCATAGCTCATTGGAATTCTACCCCTGCATTCTTCAAATCAAATGGCAATTTGGTATAACAGTAGGTCCCAACCTCTGTAATGAATGAGGTCTTCTCCATGTCTTCCAGTTCCATTGGAATCTAATGATACCTCTTATAGGCATCTAAGAAACATAGTCATTGATAACCAACTGTTGAGTCTACCATTTGATCGACGCTCGGGAGCGGGTATAAGTCTTTTTGACAATATTTATTCAGTGTGGTGAAATCAAAACACATCCTCTAAGTCCCTTCCTTTTTCGGTTCACTGTTGGATTGGCAAGCCATTTTGGGTACACGACCTTTTTCAAAATTCCAGCTTTGAAAAGAACTTGGACTTCTCGAGCTATGACTTCATTTTGTTCTGGGGTAAAAGTTCTTTTCTTTTACTTTATTGGTTTAACCCCTGGTCTAAGCCCGACCTTGTGCTCTGCTATCCTTCTATCAATTCCTTCAAGGTCAGTAGGTTGCCAAGCAAAGATTTTCAGGTATTCCTAAAGGCAGTCGACGAGCTTCCCTTTAATTTTGGAAGGCAAAAGTTTACCTATCTTGATCCCTTTATTAGGGAATTCCAAGTTAAGAAAAACTTTTTCTCTTGGCAACCTGGATTCTAAACTCATCATTCCCCTTAGGTAGGTCGAAGAAATCCCCCTACTCAGACATTGCTGAGGTGTCAGCATCTCCTTCAGCAAGGTAACATTCTACAGCTATTTGTCTGTCTCCTTCTAGGATGATCCAGCTTTCTCTAACTTAGATCCTCATGTAGTAGTTCAACAATTAGATCTCAGCTTTTAGGTCCATGAGCCCTGTCCTTCCACGGATTGCATTGTATGTTCCCGGTGCATCAATCACCAGCCAATCCATGACCTCTGTGATCCCCTTGTCATCCACATAGACTGCAGTTAGAACCCATAGGATCCCCTCTGCATAGGTCGTGCTACCACTAAAAGCTAGTCACGGCAGTGTCTGACTTTATCAGCGAGCTTTATATCCTTTTTTAATCTAGTTGGTCATCGATAAAAGGTTATAAGACCTAGTTGATCATCGGTAAAAAGTTATGGGATCTTAAAAGATTTAAAAAAGATATATCTATATGGCCAAAACAAAAAAGTTATAGAACCTTAAAAGATAAAAAGAGATATGGACCTAATGGTCAAAATAAGAAAGTTATGGGACTAAATTGGCCATTTGGCCCTCAAATTATAAGTTATTTAGGTACTTATTTGGCAGAAGAAAAAAAAGAGGTACCAACCTTGAATTTAGGTATAACATTAGGTACTAAAATTATCAACACATTTTATCTTGATTGGAAATACGTCGGAATTGGATCAAAAATACTAATTTGAACGTTTGAAAGTTGTTTGGATACTCGGTTGACAAAAAAAATATAATAATAAAAATTAAAAAAAATATATATATTAATATTGACTTTGGACATAACTTTAACTACCAAATTAAGCCATCTTCCTATGATCCCACCAACGCCATCCGATGCGTCGAATCAAATAAATTATTACTTAAGATCTTGATAGACAAAAGAAGATGTTGATAAACAGTACCCTTCCACACGTTATACCACACTTGTTATAACCGGTTTTAGTTTTCTCATATCATATAAAGCAACCAATGGAAGTAGACATCAAACCACTTGCTGGGGGGTAAGACAAGCACACAGAGAAATTTACAATACTGTTTGCCAACTCATTGAAGTGGAAATCCGAGTAGACGAACTAACTCTATTGCTATCATTGCATCACATAAAGTTAGAAAATCTAGCATTATCCTTATCCCCTTAGAAAACAAACAAAAGAAGGAACATGAAATTCTCCATTATCCTACGTGGTTTTGGTTTTGGTACATGAACCAGAAACACTTGCCTAATTGCCTAAGGTACTACACAAATGGTCGAATTCCATGGCCCCATTGGATATCCCCTGTTTCTTTTTAATTCTTGAATATTCAGTACTATTAGATCCTACCTGAAAAGTATTTACGGTTTGGCCATTTAATTTGGAGGTCCTTGGTTCTTGGTACAATTCAAATATTGATAATCAGGTTTGCATGATTTTATTTATGGCAAAAGATCCATGATAATCTTAAACTCTTCCAAAATCAAAGTTCTGCCCTTAAACTTTAAAATCAATCAGTCATAATATCAAACTTTCAAAATGTATACAAGATGACCATCTGTCTAACCTATCCGTTAGAGTTAATGGAATTAATTTAAGAAACATTTGTTTATCCAACTTTTACCATTATACTTTATTACTATTTGACTTTCGTCCCTAGATTTTATTATTATGTAACTTTTACCCTTGCTAAATGTCTTATCATGTTATAAATTGTCTATGTTATGTGTTATTTTGTAAATTTTAATGAATTAGTGATATGCAACTCAACCTTACTCTTCAATAATTAATTTATGGTCTAACTAACAATGTGGCCACTGAACTTGTCACTTTTTTTTTTCAGTTTGACTATCAAACTATAAAGTCAATCAATTTAGCCAGTATACTTTACATTTTTAAACAATTTAACCATTATACTTTACGTTTTTAAATAATTTAACTATTATACTTTGTGTTTTAAGAAAATTTTGTCATTGTATCTTGATCGAATTGAATAATAGTCACTAATGTAATCAATCTTTAATGAAAAGGTCGCATGGCTTTCAATATCACTGGGTTTTTCATGTAGGTTAAAAGAATCTTCGTCATTCTTCAATTTCTTCTTTTATTTATTATTGATTAATACATAATTTGAATAACATGGAGCAAAATTTTACATTTAGTTGAGATGAAAAGGAAAATTTTAATGACATGGTAAGTCATATGATATTATTAGCGAAAAGTGATTACGTTTCTAACTATTATTCAATTAGACCACATAAAGTGGTGAAATTGTTTAAAAACACAAAGTATAATGGCTAAATTGACTGATTTTATAGTTTGATGGCCAAATTAAAAAAATTGACAAGTTCAGTGGCCACATGAAGCCATTAATTTATTGTCCTATCATTTTTCCTCAAGAAATGAAAATTTTCTTAAGCAATAAAAATTCATGATACAATTTTTAGGGACGATGGGTTGCCATATGTTGCAATATGGATATCCAATTAGCCTTTTAATTGAGTATGTTCATAACAATAAATTGTTTTTAAAAATAAGGATATAATAAGATAGATAGAGTGTTGGACTAATAAAAAATATCTAAAATTAACACAATAATTTTGTAGGAATATATATATATATATATATTGAATAAGAAATCATTAATTATTTTCCGACAAGGATTTCAGTTTTTTTTTTTAAAAAAAAAGAAAATTAATGTAAAAAAATATAAATGAGAAAGTGAGGTTGAATTGTATATCACTAATTCATTAACATCTACAAATAATGCATATAATATATTACATATAGACAACATATGACATGGCATGGCATTTAGCAAATGATAAAAGTCACACAATAATAAAGTCTAAGAACGAAAGTCAAACCGTAATAAAATACAAGATCAAATGTTAGACAAACTAATATTTTTTTACTGAATTCCATTAACTTTAATGGATGAGTTAGACAGAAGAACATCTTGTATACATTTTGAAAGTTTGAAATTGTGACAGATTAATTTTAATGTTTAAGGGTAAAATTTGAATTTTTAGAAAGTTAAGGATTATCGCACATCTTTTATCCTTTTATTTATGGTACAAAAATGATACACGCTTCGCAATCTCGCTCTGCTCTTAAGGGTCTCGTGTAACATTCAAAACATGATATGCTAAAGTACGTAAGCATAATTTGAAAAGAAATAATTCCTCTGTTCGAAATTTAATATTCTAGTTTGACTTATATAAACTTTTAAAAAATTAATTGACTTAATTCATTTTATATTTAATTATATCAATTTCTTAATAAAATTTTAACTAATTAAGAAAATGAGACATTCATTTCTGGTCAACTCGAAATAGAAATAGAGATATTTAATTTCAGATGAAGGGAATATTAGAAGTACGATTTTTTTTTTTTATAGTCGAGTACTAAAAGAACTTATATTTATATATATAGGGAGAGAGAGGGAGACAGAGAGTAATGTTATAAAGTGCATAGTTAAGTCTCTAATGGTCAAAATTAACAGTTAATATCTAATTTTATTTTTGAAAAATAAAATCTTCAATAAAAAAATTTTTTTTTGTAAACATATTTTATATATTATACGTAAAATGATAAATTAAACTTTAGGGGTATTGGATCAAATTTATTATTATTTTTAAATAAAAAAAAGTTAATCGTTAAATCTGACTATTAGAGACTTAATAGTACATTCTATATTACATCCTATAGCATTTTAGTGTATATATAAATAAATATATATATATATATATATATATATCTTTTGATTTTCATACTCATCATTTATTGTCGAGACATTTTATAAATATCAACTTAATTAGTGTTCCGAGGTTTTTTCTTTTGTCAATATTTTCTTTATGGGTTAAGGTATAAATTTTCTTTTGAAAACATAGATTAATAAAAATGGGAAAAAGAAAATGCGGAGCGTGCGATAAACAAATTTCCGATACTAGCAAGTGTTAGTGATTTAATTGGTTCTCTTCTTTTCTTCAGTCAAAATATTGTTTGATAAGGTCAGTTTGAAAATGGGATTCAACACGCAATAAACGGATGTGGCCTTTGGATTGATTCAACATAGCAAACCAGCCTCTGACGCTGCGTGCTTAATTTTTTTAATGTCACAAAATCAATGGTTAATTATTACTCCCTCCATCTTGATTATAAATCATTCCTAATAATTTTATCAATATTAAAATTAAGATTAGTTTTTTTTTTCAAAATGTTTCTATGGAAAACGCTGGAAATAAAGAGAGAAAAATGTTATATGAAAAGAATGAAAAATATTGGGAAAAAAAAGAGACTAAAATAACCATTAAATTACAAAGAATGACTTATAATTATATTATCAAAAGTGAATTCTAATAATTTATAATTAGCGATGAAAGCAACCTTACGCCGACTCCAGAAGTGGTGGTCTTGTGAAAGCCACAGGAGAGAGTGGAGAAGGAGATAACGTCCAAATGAAGATCACGAAAGATGGCAAATTGCAGAATGTCTTGTGTTTGTCTCACCGACCGGAAATATAAAAGCGTAGTAATCCCTAAACCGATCATTAATATCTCCGTCGTGGCTGTTGCTTTCTGTGGACCGTGGCATATGAATGGTGCCGGCCTTGATTTGAACGGGATTCCTACTTACTTAGCAGCCGGTTTTCCTAACTCTGGTTTAGAACTTAATCCCAGACATCAGAATGGCACTTAAATTAGGTGGGACAACAATCACAGAGGGAAGATAAGAAAGGAAAATTTTCTCTTTTATAGTACTTTATTCATTCATCTCTGATGATCATAAATCGTTCATTTTATGAATATAAAACTGCAATTTTTATTTTTATTTTTTTAACGGAAGTATCACTTCTTCGACTGCAAAGAATGAAAGTCAATTCTGAATTTTTTTTTTTTTAATTGATCTTAAACATCATCCTAATTTCATGTATATATGGAACTAAGAAATTAAAAATGCAATTTTCAAGTCACCATTGTCCGGGACGGTGTGATCCTGAATACAGCAACAGGGATGGATATCTTTCTTGGAATGTTGGAGTCTTAAATGAAAACATGACTTTTTTCAAATCCAATGGTGCTTATCCAACATTTGATATCTTTTATTATTAAAAATTTACTTGTCAAAAAGGATGAAATTCTCGAATATAACCAAATTGGAATACCATATTCTAATTTTACACAATTTGTAAAAACATTTCATTTTTATCCATTTAAATCACTTCATTTTCACTCTATATCCAAATTGACTTTTGAACATTTTTCACAAAAAAAAAAATAGACCCACAATATGGAAAAGATCGAAATACCCTTTGGCCCACAAAATCAACCAAAAGGTGGATCTTCCCATTCCTTCCTTCACCAATCGAAACTCACTCATTCATATTTAATTTCAATTTCTAGGAATCGAAATACCTATAATCTAAGGCGCAAATTCTAATATTTCGACCCCAAACTTTCTCAGAGGGAGCAAAATCTAAGAAGCAATACCTAATATTTTGGAGCATAATTTATTTATTGTCGTCATAAAAGAAGGGTAATTATTTCTAGGCATCCCTAAACTTTCTTAGAATTTAATTTTAACCCTCCAACTATAAATCGTTTGGTTTTAACCCTCCAACAATGAAAACATATAAAAAGAGCCCTTCCATCCATTTTGGATGAAGCCCTAGAGAAACGGTCTTATGTGCCACCAACGTGACAAATTTAAGGGATATTTTAGTCCTTTGAACTTTTTTCCTTCCCCCCCCCCCCCCCTTCTTCCTCTTCTTCTACACATCTACTCCTTTCAGTTCAGATCTAGTGAACAAAGCCATTAAATTACAATCAAGGCAGTAGCCAAACCTAGTCAAGCTTTTGACCAGTTGCCACAGATCTGCAAGTTCCAACCATCACTGACTTTAGTTCTATGCTTGCTTGCTTCACCTAAGCACCAGGTAGTCATTCGAGCGAGACTGCTCGCCTCGCACAGGCTATTGGCTCAAGCATCTCTGCTCTAGTCATTCCTGCATGCTCGAGCTTCTCAGCTCCCGATCTACCTAACTGTTCATTTGCGTACTGGCTTAGGAGGGATAGCTGATGTTATGGATGCTTGAATTCTTGAGACATTTGAAATGCCCACCGACGAATACTGATGGATCTCTAATCATAGCCAATGGCACGAAGAGATCTTCCTTTTAACTTAATTAATTAATTATCCGAAGAAATAAACAAATTTTTGTATGAATATTTTTGTAGAAGTCTTTAACATTGTTCGGCTTTCGTTGCTGATTGTTGAAACAGGAAGTAGCGTTATCTGTGTTAGCTTGCATCTCGAGAGGAGTGTTTAATGGTGGATCTGCCATGGGTAGTCAGTACCTATTGGGGTTGGGTTTGAGTGGATAGGGTGGAGGGCAGATGGATGCTGGGAGGGCCAACGATGTCGTAGGAATTCTACGATGCCAGCAAAGGATGGGGGTAGGATTTGGACAGAGAGAGTATAGAGCAAAGTAGATGGTCATGGAGTTGGGCAGAGGGATAAAAACGAGGATTGGGCAACAGATCTGGACAGCAAGTCTGAACGGAGGGAGCAAAGAACGCCGATAGATCTAAGAAAGGGAAGAAGGTTAGAATCGAATAGGGGTAGAAACGATGAAAGGCTAGTGAAGGAAGCTAGAGAAACAATCCAGATCAGGTGAAGGAATTAAGGATGGAGGGGCTAAAACTAGACGATTTATAGTTAGCGGGTTAAAACCAGATTTTGGTAAAGTTTAGGGCTGCCCGTAAATAATTATCCAAAAAGAGTAAGTTTAATTTAACGATAATTTTTCTAATCAATTATTTCTTTTGTTTTGTTATTGTAAAGATATTTATCCCACCCATCACACTTTTTAGCTTTGTCATGATCCCTTGGCGCCTGCCAGTCACACACTTGGTGCACATGCCAAGTATTTTCTAGTCTCCCAGGAAGTTGATTAGCTATGGCTCATGAGGCACTAGAGCGTTTGACTCGTGTCCCCGTTAGATGCATGGTGGATCTCCCGTACTACGATGGGGCCTATTACTCCAGGGTTGCATTGCATATATTGAGACGAGAGATGATACTAGAGGGTTCCCACCCCAACGAGATGTGGTTCTCCATTGGAGGTCGATTACATCAACTAGGCCTATAGGAGTATGCTGTACTTACTAGTCTATGTTATGGGATAGTAGAGTGGAACACTATTGAAAAGCATTTGACATCCTTCTCTGCTTTCGTTCGATTGATGGGACCCTTCCGCTTACTCTGTCTACAGTCATGAGAAGGTGGCAGGCCATGGTAGTGGGAGAACTGTCGGTGGATGATGTCCTTTGTTAGCCAATTTGTACACCCATCGTTAACAAGTAATAAAGTGATTAAACGAGTGTCGGCCCATAGAGAGTTTATGAATGAAAACAAGTACTGATCACAAACAAATAACTTTCTTTCAAGTCAAAAAAATCAAAAGGTAGAAATTTGAGATTTAAAACTAAAATAAAGCAGTAAAAACATTTTAGAAAAGATTAATGGATAAAAAGTCTAGGATTACAATTTCATCAAAGATAAATTCAAGTGAGAAAAATCCTTTTTAACATACAATAATTATGCAATTTGATTAACCGTGACACATAAATTCCTTTAATTCTCTTTCAAGCAATTAAAGAACTTACCCAATCAATTACGAAAACTATATGTCTATGCCAATGCAAAAAAAATGAGTAGATGAAGAACAAGTCACAATATGGTTACCCAAGGTAATTAGGTATATGTCTATCCTAATTATTAATAAAATTAACTCATCACCAGTCAATTTTAAGAAGAATTATTTGTTCATAGACCCAAAAACCAAAAGTCCTCCTTCAATTCCTAAAGGTTGTGTAAAAAAAAATAGATGGTTAATCTTTTTAACAAATAAAACATGAACAAATAAACCAATAAAGCATAACATGTGAACAATCAAGATTCAATTCAAATAAATTAACTAAGAATCCATTGCAATCCGAGAACAAATAAACTAGATACTCATCATCATCTCAATGCAATACAAGATAAAAGATTAAAACATAAGAATAGTAGAAATAAATAAGGAAAATAATTGCAAACTCTTCGATCTTCAATCTTCCTTGACAAACTCCAAGATGGCTAAGTTCAAGAAATCTTGCTTGTAGATAAAATAAGAATATGAGAGTTGAGATTATTATCTATAAATCTACCCTATTTATAAAATACAAAAACTAAACTAACCATTGCAAAAGAAGTATTTTCCTAATAAGAACAGAAAGTAATTTTCCTCTTTGACTTTGTCGTCCAATTTATTCTAGGATCCTCAATTCTTCTCCATTTCTACTTTTAATTCCTCCAAGAATCCTCCAAATAATCTTATTCTTGAAATAGGATTCTAATCTCTTCTTCTTTTCCAATTTTGAGCCTTTTCAATCCTTTTCAATAAAAATCATGCAATCAAAGAAATAAATATGGGAGTAAAAATATTGCAGAAAATAACTAGAATTGTCAATAAATAATTCATTAAAAATCATATAAAACTAATTATTTTATTGCTGTATCACCCTTAGACTGGCATATGGCATCAACATCGAGCATTGGATACTCTTCCATGAATCATCAGCAGCCATCCCCTGTAGAGTATGGAGGATAATAGATGATCTGAAGGCTGTAGAGTCGTTCCCTTGGGGGACAATCAAGTGGAGCATTTCGATGCACGAGTACTAGCAGACGTCAGGGAGAAGAACGTGAGGAAGAGACACTTGTACGACAACTATTTATTATTACTGATAAGATTCAATATTATTATTTACATTTGTATAGCAATGGACTTTTTAAAATCTCTAAATAGTTATTTGACTCTTTTGTTTATTCGTATATTATTAATTAGTGATGGGCATACGATCGCCTCCCGTCCCGGCTTCTTTACCCGTGTAAGAGTGCCCAGGAGGCGACTAGACATGGCACTCCCCATCCGACGAAGCGGTACCCGTAGTACCTTGCCTTTAGGCAGCCCCGTATTGGCCTTCAATTCAGTGGGATACGTTGCTTGATGTTGTAAACAACCTTTCATTTTTTCAGTTTCATTTTTGAATTACATGTTGTCACTAGATTTAATTAGTAATTACAAGAGTAAGCTACCTAATTGTACAATGAGCCGAATAAGGCGGAGCGTCAGCAAGTTTATTGAACCGATTTCTCCCGCCCCCACTATATTCCATTTAGCTGCTTGGGTAATTATTAGTCCAGCTCATATTGGGGTGCTGGTGGATAGAGACTGTCGGTTGAGTTGATCAAGGAGGTTAGACTAATAAATTTCAGCACTGATTAAGTTAACTTTATAAAATATTAAATATTAAGATTATAATTACTTTACTTCCCATGTTTTATTATTTTTTTTTTTTGAGGTCCCATATCTTGATGCTGACCATTCGGCAAGGAAGAGGAGTGATGGAGATTTTTCTATCTATCCGACGAGATTAGAGAGGATCCGCCAGAGGGTTTGTATCTCTTCTTATTTTATGTTATTCTAATAGATTAGTTTATGCTATAGAATGTTATTCTAATTACATTCGAATATTTTTTTTATTATTAGGTGTCTCATCTGGATATTGAAGCTGATGAGCAGATTCAGCAAAAGGGCGGAACGAGTAGGCAGCCATCTCCCAACCCGACTAGACTAGAGAGGAGTGGACATTAGATCTGTATCTCTTCCTATTTAAATAAAATGCATGTCATTATGGTGTAAATTTTAACTATGTTTAAATTATAGTCTCATGTGAGTGCCGACCATTTCGTGGTCTGGTTCGATGTCTTATTGAGAAAGTATGAGGAGTGGGCTAGAGCATGATTGGTTGAGTCCTGGGATTGGGCAATCAAGAGTCATAAAGAGGTCCTGGAGAGGCTCGGTTAGATCATGGAGCGCTTTGATATTTTGGACCGAGATGACAGTGGTGGAGATGATATGTTCGTAGATCCACCACTGCATCATTCCCCTTCTCCACAAGAGCCTGACGTGACTAGTCCTGAGGGGGTTGGTCGCACCATTGAGAGTTTGATTTGGCGGCTCGGTACACTCCTTATGGCATCTCCTATAGTTGCCGACTCTACTCCCTAGGTAATTCTAGTTCGTAAATTCATATTCACGTAAAGTTAATATTTTAGTTACTTAATCACAGATAATAGCCCGAGGGGTTTGTTTGAGCGAGGTTCCAATAGATCCATCGGCAGCTATTATGGTTATCAACTCTATCCCAAAGTAATTCTAGTTCATAAATTCTTTCAAATCTAGTTTGTAAATTCATGTTCACATAAATTTAATATTTTAGTTATTTAATAATAGAAAATTATTTTCAATAATAACCCAAGGGGTCTGTTAGCCAAAGCGAGGATCCAGTTGATCCGCCAGCAGCTCCGAGCCTCATATAGTTCTCGACTCTATTTCCCAAGTAATTCTAGTTTGTAAATTCTATTAATTCTAGTTCATAAATTCATATTCTCATAAATTTAATATTTTAGTTACTTAATAACAAATAATTTTTTTCAATACTAGCTAGAGGGCTCTGTTAGTTGGAGCGGGGATCCTGTAGATCCACCAAGAGCTCCAACAGTTACTGACTCTACTCCCCTAGGTAATTCTAGTTCGTAAATTTATCCACCAATGGCACAGTTGCGCTGCTTATATTTGTTACTAAGTGGCACAGTTGATGAAGGGGCATTTTAAGAAGATGCATGCTTAGCTTGCACATCAACTATGATGCAGCACGTCAGGGATACGAGGGCTTGGATCATGCTATAGTGGAGAGATCTTTCGCTCACATTGTTTAGATCTTTTTTATTTTTATTGTAAATAGAAAAATCGAGATGTAAATTGTTTTATATAAATGTAAATTGTATTGTGTTAATTCCAAAACAAAAAGTTTTGCAAAAAAAGAGAGATTAATTGTAAATTTTCTTTAATTACAAATAAGAAAATTCTTTTAAAAGGAAATGTTAACTTAAAAAAAAAAAAAACTTTAAAAGTATGAAAATTCTTTAAAAAGAAAAAATAACTTTAAAAAATAGCAAAATAAAAAATTATATGGTTTCTTTACTTACAAAATATGAAAAAAAAAATTAGAAAAATTACCCTAAAAAATATTCTCAAAAGGAAAATATTCACTTTAAAACAAATTGAGGGCCAAGCATGAAAATTCTTTAAAAAGAAAAATTAACTTTAAAAAATTGCCAAAAAAATTAACATATTCAATTACATATTATCCAGCCCTTTTTTTTTTTTCATATTATCCCATTGAATTACATATTCAGTGAAGTGAAGAAAATTCAATGATGATCATGCATTTAAATTCAATGTTTGTTAAAATAACATTTACATGTCATGAAAAGTTCAACACCGACATTGCCTTAAAAAAAAATCCACACTCTTATCAAATATACTAACATCATCATTAACAAAATCTTCCCCAGCATTTGCCATCAAGTATGGCTCTCTAAAAACTCAAGATTGTTGGGTGGATATTGGATTAAATATGGGCACTTCATGAGTTCCATCATTCGACATTGGTTCATCTGTTTCATTAGGTGGGGCTTCTATGTTGTGTGCATTCTGATAAGTGAGACAATTATGTCCTTTCTTTTACAAATTTTACACGATTTCTCCCGATGGTATTGTTTGCTTCGAGTAAGGATACACACCTCTTGTGGTCTTCCTACCGACTTTCTGTCAAGAGGAACATTGACAACCACACCATATATATGAATTACCACAGCATAGAGTGTAATGGTGAGCCCTATTTGTCCTATAAAAAAAGATTAATGGAATGAATTGTAGAAATAGTTAATTACTAAGTTTAGAAAATATAAAAAAATTAAAAAAAAAATTCAGGGACAATTTCAAGATATAATGAGTCGATTTCGTCCCTCTTTGGGTCGAAATTGACCCCCCCTTATTTAAAAAAAAAATTTGAACTTGATCCACTGTGGGTCGAAATGTACCCAATATGGGTTGAAATTGACATATCAAGGGTCAAAATCCGCTGAGGGCCCAAATATACCTTACAACAGCAATAGCATGTTAACACAGTATTCCTTCCAGTTCCTATCTACGACATCCATACGTCTTCTAAACGATATCCACCACAACATTTTCTTATTTAGGTAGATTTCCTACGACAAATTCCTTCCCATCCCTAATGGATGTAGTCTACAACCTTTCTTGGTTAATCTTCACAGCTTCCTTCTCAATTCTTTCCACAACACACTTGGTGATAATATTAGGCATTGTAGAGGCTACTTCTCGATGTTTGTTGAACCAAGCCTGACACAAACGCTTAAAAAACTCATGTGCAGATGTAATAGGTAACTTCCAAGCTTTCTTGATCGTTTGGTTTAAAAACTCCATAATATCGCTCGTCATTTGGTTCTAGTGATTATTTTAGACAGTATGCATGTGACTTAATTGGGCTTCTTACCTCAACATCCAACCAACAATGAACTCCGGAATGCCTACGTTCAATGTCTCTAAAATAGAAGCCACATTTCTACTTATCATAAGCATATGCCACATTTTTTAAAATCATTGCAACCCGAGAATCCCTGCACTTTTTCTTTAAGTTTTCCTTCAAATGTCAATGCAAAAGCTATGTGGAACCTCGAGATACACTGTTCTCACCTTGTGAAGTATGCTTTTGTGTCAATCAGATATAATAAACAAATGATTCCACAATCCATATGCAGTCCAAAGTTTTCTTAAAAACTACTTCTATGAATCATTGCCTTCCTCCTCACCAAACCCAACTGCAAAGGGAAAAGTTTGCCCATTTCTATCTGCATAGAAAACTACATAAATTTTCCTTATACAAACCTTTCGAGTGTATTGCATCTATGATAATGAAGGGTCTCATGTAATTGAAACCCTCAATTAAAGGATCAAGTGCTCAAAATGATGTCAGAAAATGCTCATCCCACATATGTGTACTAGTCACTATTCTCGGCATAACACATTCCAATAAGTAGAGGTAAGATGACAACTGTCTATATGAGTCCTCTGGAGTTCCATAGTCTATGTCTTTCGCACTCTATAAAAATCGCCAAGTTTTGGTGTATCCTAGATTCACACAATTCTCCCGCATGTCTTGAATCACATTTTTGGGGGTGTGATTCGCATCAACCATTTTACCAACATACATACAACCAATTGTTCCTACACTTACAACCCAATTTTAGGTTTACTATACAGTTTGGATAGAAGTGTGAGTTAGGGCAATCTTACATCGCAGTGTAGTCTTTTTTATTCTTAGGTTGTGCCTAAAATCTTCTCTTATCCAAACGTACCATCTGATATTGAAATCAATTCTCGAGTGAATATTGACCGACTGCTGCTACCAATTCATCCTTAGTGTTAAAGATTGCATCCTTTCCTATTGAATCCATAAGTGGAACCGTATCATCTTGAAAAAAATGCACCTTTTCATCTTTGTCCCAGATCATATTTGTAAACTAAGTAGAAAGGTCCGATATAAATTGCTCAAATGGAATCAACTGTCTCATCCCGTCGTTGAAGTTGTCGTCATCGTCATCATCCTCAATACTGCGAATATGTTCTTCATCATAATCCTAATTATCATCGGTGCGAATATATCTGGATGTCCCTAGTTCATTATTTGCATCAATAAATCCATACCTTGCATGATCATTTACATCGACAAGACAAGGGTATCCAATATCACCACTGATGTCACCCTCATAAGTTCTTTGAATTCTATTGACGATCGGAACTTTAGGATTAGCTTCCCCCTTCAAATAGATGATGCCATCAATATAGATATATAAATATATATATATATATATATATATATTTACATCATATATGTATTTCAATGTCCATTAATTTAATACTTCCATCAGAAAATTTGGAAGCAATTAAAATTTGTACGTCGAATTGGTTTAAATCAATCGTCATGCAGTCTACCATAGTTCTCCTAAATTCTTTGTAGTTCACTTCGGATGCTATGACTATCGAATGCACCCTTCCACTTAGAGAACCCTTGTGAGCAAAAATTCTAATGTAGTCCATTTCTGCAAACAACACAAAGAAATATATTATAAAAAAAATGTCTAGTAAATAATGGAAAAAAAATTAAAAGCAGGAGGAATAGGGCCAGAATGACCTTTTTGGGGACCAAAATTATCAATTAAGGAATGAAATTACCATATCAAGGGTCGAAATCTTAAAGAGAAAGAGAAACGAAAGCAAAAAATTCTCAAGGGCCAAAATACCCCTATCAAGGGCCAATTTTGATCACTCAATGGCTGGAATATTAAAAAAGAAGGGAATTGAAGGCTTTGACCCCTCAAGGGTCAAAATACCCCTATCAAGTATCTATTTTGACCAGTCAAGGACCGGAATACCCATCTCAAGGATCGGAATATTTGAAAGAAAAAGGGGCGGGGGGGGGGGGGGGGG
>JAOXNR010047108.1:7656-18549 GCA_028571225.1 Parsonsia alboflavescens | reverse complement strand
ATTTTACCTTGATTCTATCACTTAGGTAAAATTATCATCCTAGATTTCTAAAAGAGTAAAGATCTTTAGTTTTTAAGCATGATCGATAATACCATTTCATTTGATATGTTAAGAATTGTGTTTCTAGATATTAATATCAGATTTATTGATTAAATTTTGAAAATGTCTGATATCACTAAGAGGGAATTTACTAAGCTCGCTTTATATGGTAATAATTACTTGACTTGGGCTCTTGATGTTGAGATTCACCTCGCCTCTAGTAATTTGAGAGAAACTATTGTCTCATATTCCCAAAGCAGTCCTGCCTAGAAAGCCGAGACACTGTTTTTTCTTTCTCACCACCTTAATCAGGATTTGAAAAATGAATACCTTACTGAAAAGGATCCACTTGTTTTATGGCAATCCTGAATGATCGCTTTGATCAACAAATGGACATAAGTCTCCCTCAAGCATAGTATGAATAGCTAAATCTCCGATTTCAGGATTTCAAATCTGTGACTGAATACAACTCTGCTCTACATAGTATTGTTTCATAGTTAAAGCTCTGTAAGCAGAATATTACAGAGATTGAATTGATACAAAGACCCTATCAACTTTCATGAAAGCAACCTTGTACTCCAACAGCAGTTCAAGGCCAAAAATTATACTACACATTCTAAGCTAATTTCTACATTACTGGTGGCAGAAAAACATAATCAATTATTGATGAAAAATCATAATGGAAGATTGATTGGCTCACAAGCAGTTCCTGAAGCACATGCTATGTCTCAAAGAAACAATAATAGACGTGGAAGAAGGAGAGGTTGAGGAAATACCAGTTGGTCTTATAGAGGTGGTCGAGGTCACGGTTTGAGTTATAATAATAATGATCAGGTCCATTACTGTGGAAGGGACATGATTAATGTTAAACCTCCTCTACAAATCAAATCCAACTCAGCAAAACAAAGATCAGAAACAAGTTTGTTACAAGTGTGGATCTGACAGTCATTGGTCTCGTATATGCCACACACCTAAGGATTTGGTTGAGGCATATCAAAGAATGCAAAAGGACAAAAAGGGAAAGGTGCCTCTAGGTGAATCACATCATACAAGTTTGCCTAAAGCAAACATGACTCTAAATAATGATGATGATGATGATGATTTATTGAAAGTTGAGCTCGAGGATTTTGGAGATGATGAATGATTATATTTCATATTTATGTCAGAAAATTTAAGTTTGCTACCTATGTTTATTTATGTAATTTTGTCAGAACATTATAGTTTTCATTAAATTTGCTTATATTATTATGTCTTATTAAATGTCTTCTATTATTTTACTTTTGTTATAAAGCACATATTTCTTGGAAAGCAACACGTGGAGAACGAGACTATTTTGTGTTTAGTGGATAGTGCTACCACGCATACTATCCTTAAAGATAGGGAATTTTTTTTCAAACTCTAACTGAGAAAAAAAGGGAGTGTTACTACAATTGCAAATGATAATATCCTAATAGTGAGCTTCAACAAAGCTTCATCATTTTTCCCTATGGGTATAGAATTAATTATCAATGATGCGTTATTATATCCATAGTCTAAATGTACCCTTCTCAATTTTTAAAGATATTCGATTGAATATTTTTCATATTGAAACCGAAACTGAGAACAATATTGAATATCTTCACATGATTCAATCAAGTGGCTACCAGAAGCAAGTCATTGAAAAATTTCCCTCTTTCTCCTCAGGGTTGTATTATACTTATATTTGACCTATTAATCATCATGTTAAGATGAATTTAAAATTTAAATGCCCAAATTCATTTAAATTATGACATAAGTGATTGGGTCATCCTGGACAAAATATGATGCTTCGGATTATTACTAATTCAGTTGGGCATAATATGCCAAGCAGCAATCTGCCTTCTTTCAATGATTTTATTTGTGAAGCTTGTGCCAAGGGAAAACTCATAGTACGACCTTCTTGTACTAAAGTTGGAATTGAATCAAATATTTTCCTTGCAAGAATTCAAAGTGATATATATGGACCAATTCATCCAGTATTTGGACCATTTCGATATTTCATGGTTCTGATTGATGCTTCCACTAGGTAGACTCATGTGTGTTTATTATCCACCCGAAATAATGCATTTGCTAAGATTATTGCTAAAATTATTGAATTTAGAGCACAATTTCCTGATTATCCAATTAAATCAATTCAAATATATAATGTTGATGAATTCATATCGAAAGCTTTCGATGATTACCGTATGGCATTAGGCATCAGAGTGGAGCATTCGGTTCCTTATGTCCACACTTAAAATGGTCTAGATGTCTTTAATTATGCTCATCCAATTAATTTCTAGACCGTTACAACATTCCAACTTACCTATTTCTTGTTGGGGACATGCCGGTTTACATGCTGCTGCTATAATTCAAATCTGGCCCACGTCATATCATGATTATTCCCCCTTACAACTAGTACATGGAAAAGAAACAAATATTTCCCATCTACGAATCTTTAGTTGTGCAAACTATGTTCCCATATCACCACCACAGCATACCTCTATAGGCCCTCAACAAAAGTTAAGTATATACATTGGTCATGAATCTCCGTCTATTCTTAAATACCTAGAGCCCATAATAGGGGATCAATTTGCAGTAGATACGCTGACTACATATTTGCTGAAGATCATTTCTTGACATTAGGGGGAGATAAAAGTCTAAAATTAAAAGAATGTTGAGAAATTTCATGGAATGTAAAAGATCTTCAATATTTAGATCCACGTGCTAGTAAGACTGAACTGGAAGTTCAAAAGATAATTAACTTTTAACATTTAGCAAGTAATCTGCTAGATGCATTTACTGATCATAAAGAAGTGACTAAATCTCATATACCTGCAGGTAAACGCACCACAAAGAGTAGAAATCCCCAAGGGATCAAGTATATCCATCGATACTCCACTACGCTAGAAGCGTGGGAGACCTGTTGGTGCAAAAGATAAAAAGCAGTGGAAAATAAAATCTAATAAAGAAATGCAGTTACTCAAAAAATCTGCTGAAGAGATTCGTCCTGAAGACAGAAACCCCAGTCATCTTGCACGTGCATCAAATAATCAGAATACTGGGGATGCAAAACGATCGAATCAAAATATTTTGGGAAATGATGAGGATCTGGTTGATGTAAATATTTGCAGGAGAAACTTATAATAGAAATATCACAGTCGTTAACGACATCTTTGCCTTCTTAATTGCTCTTACTATCTCAAATGAAAATCTGGATCCAGAACCTAAATCAATAGCAGAGTACCTAAAGTGCTCGGACTGGGTAAGATGGAAAGATGCAATTGAGGTAGAGCTTAACTCGCTAAACAAAAGAAAAGTTTTTGGATCCATAGTACGTACACCAAAGAATGTTATCCCAATGGGATACACATGCATGTTTGTACGAAAGAGAAATGAGAATAATGAGATGGTGAGATACAAAGCGAGATTAGTAGGTCAAGGGTTTTCATTAAGGCCTGATATTGATTTTGATCAAACATATTCTCCCGTTTCTGCTACTTAATATCTCTGGCAGCAACTATGAATTTAGATATGTAGTTAATGGATGTTGTGACAACATATTTATATGGGCCATTAGACACGAACATTTATATGAAAATCCCTGATGGATTTAAGATTCCCGAAATGAAGGAAAATGAAAATCGTGACATGTATATCATTAAGTTGCAAAGGTAATTGTATGGACTAAAGCAGTTGGGAAGGATGTGGTACAACCGACTGAGTAAATTCCTCCCGAAGAAGGAATTCATAAATAATGATGCATATCCATGTGTGTTTAAAAAGAAGTCACTGAATAGTTTTTGCATCATCCTGGTTTCTATTGATGACATAAACGTTATAGGAACACGTAAGGAATTAAGGAACCTAGCTTATGCCTGAGGAGGCAGTTTGAAATGAAAGATTTGGGTAAAACCAACTACTGTCTCAGCCTGTAGATCAAGCATTCCTCGGAAGGAATTTTTATACACCAGTCAACCTATCTGAAAAGGTTTTGGAGAGATTTTATATAGATAAATCTCATCCACATAGCACACCGATGGTTGTTTAGTCCCTTGAAGTGGACAAGGACCCATTTAGACCTAAGAAAGATACTGAGGATATTTTACGACAAGAAGTCCCTTACTTGACCACCATTGGCTCACTACTTTATATTGCAATTTGCACAGGACTTGATATTGCATTTGCAGTAAACTTGCTAACAAGGTTTTGTGCTTCTCTTACAAGGAGATATTGGAATGGTATTAAGCATATTTTTCGGTATCTTCAAGGTACAAAAGATCTTGTCTTATTTTATACAAGAAATCAAGATATAACATGGGTGGGCTACTCGGATGCTGGCCATATGTCTAATCCCCATACTGCAGGTCCTAGACTGGTTATGTTTTTCTCTATGGTGTATCGCTATTTCATGGAAATCTATTAAACAATCTATGGTTACTACTTCTTCAAACCACTAAGAGATTATCGCTTTATACGAAACCTCATGAGAATATGTACGGTTAATCAATGACACAACGGGTCTTGTGGCATTGTAACAAATAATATATTCCTGATTATCCTTTATGAGGACAATAGAACTTGTGTTGCACAAATGAGTAGTGGGTATGTTAAAGGAAACTTGACAAAACATATTGCACCAGAAATCTTTTACCCACATGAACTCCAGAAGAGTGATGAAATCATTATACAGAAAGTTCAATCTAGTGATAATCTGACAGATTTGTTTACTAAATCCCTTCCTACATCTACTTTTCAAAGATATATTCACGGTATTGGAATTCGTAGGCTTGGAACACTATTGTCTTCAGGGGAAGTGACAACTTCAAAACAATCTTGAAGATTGGGCCCTAAAGGCTATTGGTTGTACTCTTTTCCTTGGCTAAGTTTTTTCCTGCAAGGTTTTCTTAGTTAAAGGTCTTTAACGAGGCAATTAATGCATCACATGGATACACGTATGTCATGTACTCTTTTCCTCACTGGTTTTTTCCCATTTTGTTTTTCTACTAAGGTTTTTAATGAGGCATGTTACATCTCGTAGTAATGTCCAAGGTGGAGTGTTGTAAATCCAATGAATATGACTCTTCATTCATTACGTTTAATGTGGATATTACTAAAAGTTGTAAATACAAGGAATATGGATTGGCTTTTCATTCTCTTAGACCTTTGACTCTTCATTTTCTTAGACCTTTGGTTTACCATATTCTTCTATAAATTTTCAGTGTTGGAATGAAATGAAATAAGAAGAAAACAAATTTCTCTCTCCCTTTTTCCTTGTGTCTCCTTTCACTCTACTTTATATGTTTATTTATATTATTCGCATAATAGAGATTCAGATCCAAGCGGAACAATATAAAGCACTTACAACAATAAATTTACAACAAAAACAATGAAAAAAGATCTTATTACTCATTATACTGAATTAAAAAATACAAAATTTGTTCTTACTTGTGATTTTTAGAGTGGTATAAATACGTTGCATTATTTTTGTATTACTTGTCATTAGATTGACCATGAATGGATTCTTCAAAAAAGATTCATTACTTTTAGACCATTTGAATCTCCTTGCACTAATAATATTGCATCTTATATTTTATCTCCTTGCCGTGAATATAATATTTTGAAAAGAATTTTTTCTATTTCTTTTTGACAATGAGATATGTGAGGTCACATTTGGATGTATTATTTGCATCCTATTAAGTTCAATCCACAACGCCATCAACAACCATGGAGCCACCAAGATCGAGTAGTGCATTTTGAGAGGAAAAGTTCAATGCTTGATCGACAATTTTGAATCTCAACAAAAGGAGGTTCATCATCATCATTTTCCTCTAGTGACGGCTTAAATGAGTTGACAAGTTATAACATTGCTATAGAAGTGACAATGAGTAGTGAAGATTTCGATTTTAACATTTTGGGATGGTGAAAATTAAATAAAGTCACTTATCTAACTTTGTCAAAATTAGCACATAATTAGTTAATTGTATCGGTGGTTTTAGAGCTGTATGGTATAAGTAATACATGAACAATTTATTGCATATAAAATATATGATGAAAATGGCATACCAAGGATCCCTTAAGAACTAATAACTCGTTTGAAGACAAACAGGTTATACCAATTGATGATTAGGTTTATTCAAGATCGGAAAGAATCACTTGAATTTGAAGTTTCAAAGATAATTAAAAATGAATTTTAAGTATATAAAGCATGGTTTTATATACAGGAAAACTTGGACTCTGAGTTTGGAGAAAATGGAATTGAAAACAGGACCAAAAGAGAACTACCGATCCAAAGACTAGCGCCAGACAAAAGAAAAGATCCAAAACTGTTTTCCAAAGATGCGCCGACGTGGCAGCGAGCTTGTTCACGGGTGCCTATGGACACTCTCGGCTCCAGTCATCAATTGCCATGCACCGGTCATTCGCTGAAAAGAAATGCGGAAACTTTGGATCCTCAAGTCAAGGCAAATTACTTCAGTATATTTTAATTTTCTATGGATGGAATTGCTCTTCACTGTGACAGGCCCAACCAAGTTTTGGTCCGATTTGCATGTTGGTGATTCCTTCCAATTTGGAGTCAAATTATTGGCTAAATTGTGGGGAGTTTTTTTTTTTACCCAAATTGAAATAGTAATTTCTTATTTACCCAAATCTTTATAAAATTTCATAATTACTCATACCTAAAACTAACATTTCATTCTATACCCATTTTGCCTTTTAATAAAAAAAAAAAAAAAATCAAAACATAACATTTATTCTCCTTTAACATGCATTTACTATCTTACCCCTCAGCATTCAACACATCCAACCGAACCCAACTACCTATAAAATGAATTGAAGAAACTACAACTAACATTATTCATTTGATCAGAAGTTTTGAACCACAACTAAGAAAATTGCTCAAAGAACCATTCCTTTATAGGAGAGAAAGAAAAAAACCAACTTTTTATTATGTTCGGTTGTTGATTTTTGTTTTCCGAAATCAAGAAGATGAAGGTATGGGGTGTTCAAAGGTACATTGTTCGATTTGTTTCTTTAGTGTTTGGAAGCCTGGATTTGTTCGTTTTGTGTTGTTTATTTGGGAGGAGGAAGGAAGGAAGGTGGGATTGTAGAGATTTCTGTCAAAGTGAGGAGATTTTGAGATCTGAGAGAGGGCTTTAGAGACACAAGACGGGTATATTTCGAGACCTATTGAAGTGATTTTGAGACACAAGTTAGTTGCTTTCTAGACAAGAGAGGAGGTTTTCGGGACAAGAGAGGGGACTTTCGAGACATACTTAGGAGATTTCGAGACAAATAATTTCGAGACACACATATTGGATTTCGAGACACAAATCTTTACTTTCTATACATTGGATTTCGAGACACAAATATTTCGTTTTGAGACATAAATAGGTAATTTCGAGACACAATGTAGAAATGGATTACATGAGGATTGCTGTTCATGAGGGTTCTCTAGTTTTAAGGGTGCGTGCACTAGTCGTTCCATCCGATGTGAACTATGAAGATTTAAGGATATCTATGACAAACTTGATGAAGATTGACTTAAACCAATTTTACATACAAATGTCGATTGCTTCTAAATTTTGTGATGGAAGTAAGAAATTAATAGAGATTGAAGACATGTATGGCATCATGCATTTGAAAGGGGAAGGGGATCCTAAAGTTGTCGTCGTATACAAAATTCAGAGGACTCACGAGGGTGGCATCAGTGGTGATATTAGCTGTAATTGTCTATCCGATCCAAATGATCATGAAAGGGCAGGATTTATTGATGCAAATGAAGAAGCGGGGACATCCGGATATATTCACACAGATGATAATTATGAATTCGATGAAGAATATATTCGCAGCATTGAGGTTGATGATGATGACAATGGTGACAACAATGACAACGATGACAACTTCCACGATGGGATGAGGCAGGTGATTCCATTTGAACAATTTATACCAGACCCTTCTACTCACGTTGCAAACATGGTCTGGAATGCCTATGAAGAGGTGCATTTTTTGGAAGACGATACTGTTCCACTAGTAGGTTTTATTGGAAATTAATGTAGTCTTTAACAATAAGGATGAACTGGTAGCAGCAGTTGGTGAATATTCACTCAATAATCGATTTCCATATCACGTGGTACATTTGGATAAGGGGAGATTTGAGGCCCGATGTAAGAACCAAGAAGATTATTCTTTCATGATACCTGCAAATTGTAGAGTTGAATGGCAAATTTGGGTTATTCACAAGTTTGTCTCGACTCACAAGTGTATCCAAACCGTACAGCAAAGCCAAAACAGGAGTGTAAGTTCAACGACGATTGGTCGTATGTATGTCGATAAACTTGTCAATGCGAATCACACCTCCAAAAATGTGATTCAAGACATGCGGGAAAATTATGGTGTGAAGATTGAATACACCAAAGCCCGACGATCTTTACAGCATGCTAAAGATATAGCCTATGGAACTCCCAAAAACTCATACTATGGAACTCCCAAAAACTCATACAGACAGCTACCGTCATACCTCCATATGTTAAAGCGTGTAATGTCGGGGACGGTGACCAGTATACGTATGCGAGATGAGTAGTTTCTGAGCTCATTCTGTGCACTTGGTCCTTTAATTGAGGGTTTCAAGTACATGAGGCCCGTAATTGTCATAGACGCAATATACTTGAAAGGGGTGTGCAAGGGAAAAATTTATGCAGCTGTCTGTGCAGATGGAAATGGGCAAACTTTTCCTTTTGCTTTTGGGTTGGAGGAGGGCAACGATTCATGGGAGTGGTTCTTGAGAAGATTCAAGACTGCATGAGGATTGCAAGATAATTTGGTTATTGTATTTGATCGACACAAGGGCATACTGCATGTAATGAGGACAGTATATCCCAAGGTTCCTTCTGCTATCGACATCTAAAGGAAAATTTAAAGACAAAGTGCAAAAATCCTCAGGTTGCACTTCGTTTTAAAAATGTGGATTATGCCTATGACAAGCAGACATGTGACCTCTACTTTGGAGACATTAAAGAGATGCACCTCGGAGTTCATCGTTGGTTGGATGTTGAGGTAGGACCCCCGGGTTGGTTACGTGCATATTGTCCAAACAATCGCTACAATCAAATGACGAGCAATATCGAGGAGTCCTTCAACCAGGCGATCAAAAAAGCCCGGAAATTACCCATTACATCTGCACATGAGTGTATTAGGAGTTTGTGTCAGGCTTAGTTCAACAAACCTTGGGAAGTAGCAACTTTAATGTCAGACATTATCACCAAGCGGGCTGTGTAAAGAATTGAGGATGAAGCTGTGAAGGTCAACCTTGAAAGGCTGCGGACTCCATCCCTTCGGGATAGAGAGAAATGTATTGTAGGAAATAAACCAAAGGAAGCAAATGTTTTGGTGGATATCCTCTAGAAGGCCTGTGGATGTCGGAGATGGCAAGTGGAAGAGATACCTTGCAAACATGCCATTGATGTTGCCAGGTAAATTTTTGGTCTATTTCCTGACTTATCAGCTAAATTTAGAAGGTCCATTCGAGACATTAGTTGTCCGTTCGAGAGAAAAGGGGTCTATTGGAGATTCTAGATCCTAGAATCTCCATTAGAGATAGTAGAATCTCGATTCAAGACTCCATAATAGAGATTCGAGACACACTATTATGGAGATTTGAGACCGAAGCTTGTCCATTCGAGATTCTAGACCAAGGTGGTTCATTCGAGACCCAAGTCTTCCATTCGAGACCGAAACTTCTCCATTCGAGATTCGAGACCAATGTGGTCCATTTGAGACCTAAGTCTTCCATTCGAGACCCAAGCTTGTCCATTCGAGATTCGAGACCAATGTGGTCCATTCGAGACCCAAGTCTTCCATTCAAGACCCAATTCTTAATTTTTTTTTTTTAAAATTTCCTAAGCATGTGATTATATATTTCCACAACTCATTTATGTTAATTCTTTTTTATAGGGAAAATGGGGCTCATTACTACACTCTGTGTCTTGGTCATTCATTTGACACTGAAAAACTGAGGATGGCATATGCACCTTCGATATAGCCTTTGTCCTTGTGTTCGTCTTTGAATTCAATTGCAGGTATGGATGATGTGGTCGTCAATCCTCCTATTGGACGAAGGTCAGTTGGAAGACCACAAGAGGCCCGCTCTCTCTTGGAACGAACAATACCGTCGAAGAAAAATGTGCTCCCTATGTAAGAGAAAAGGACATAATCGTGCCACCTGTCCAAATGCTCACAACATAGAAGAAAATGATCGACATCCCGAAGAAAATCATCCAACAACGATTGACTTAAATCATGACGTGCCCATATCTGATCTGAATTCCACACAACAATCCTTCGGGACAAATTTTGTTAACATTCATGCCAATATGTCTATGGAGGGTGTGGATTTTTATCCCGACAATATCAATGTTGACATGGTTCATGACATATAAATGTTATTGTTTTTAAAATACAGTGAATTTGTCGTTTAAATTGCATTGTTGTCATTGAATCAAGGTCACGATCATCTCTAACTTGTATATAGATTGATGTAAATATAAATATATATATATATATATTTATATATATTATATTAAACTAAGTATAATAAATAAAATAAGCTCCCAACTAAGTCCCTAAAGTATTTTTTTGACCAAATTAGGACTCAAACTATACCTGTTTTGCATTTAGGTCCCTAAAGTATTTTTTTTGGCCAAATTGAAAAAGGGTATAGATTGAGTCCTAATTTAACAAAAAAAAAAACTTTAGGGACCTAAATATAAAAGGGTATAGTTTAACTCGGCAGGCCATGGCAATACGACAATCATGTGACGTATGATGGATTCACGCACTGTTATACTATCAATCGAG
>JAOXNR010047097.1:0-18549 GCA_028571225.1 Parsonsia alboflavescens | reverse complement strand
ATCTCAACCCTTAGTCTTTGACCTACAGGTGTAATGACACATTTGCCCTTTTATGTAACATCCACTATTGAGCCTAGGTCTTGCGTATTATCACCTTGCTCAATAGCATTTACGATCCTTAGGTATCTAGTTCTATTACCATTGAACCATAAGAATATTTAGTACAATAACAATCGTACTACCGAGGCTTCGAGTTCAGTGATCCAAGTAAGAACAACACACAATGGGGTAATTAACCCATCTCATAAATGAAATGGCATAGAGACCCTATTGTATGAGTTTGTCTTAACTAACTATCTCCAAGTACCTAACATACAAGGCTATTGATCTCCATAATGTGATCTCTCCCATAGCATATCAAAGCACAGGGAAGTAGCTTCGCTAGACCACCAACCCATACTCATGTCATGGGGACGTGTCCATGTAGTAGCAACAGTGATGTTTGTTCTCTCTTCTTTGATAGTACCTTTAGAGAACAATCACTGAGTGGTGCTGTTCTACACATACAAAATGTGCCAACACATAGTCCGGGAGCACTACCCAATGACTAAAGGTAAGTCACCCTACTTAAAGGAGACTAATGTGTTATGACCTTTGTTCAATGGAACGCCCAAGTCCATTAATCGGCCAAGAACTAATTCCTTATGTTTTAAACTTCCGGTGATCCATACCTTACTATGTTGCACGTCCCAACACACAGATCACCTATTTAAATCAATTTGGACCTTATTGCATGGTATGCTAATATGTAAAAAATTACGTATTTAGATTATAGTATTTTACACTTTTTCTCAAAAAATGATAGCCTTTTTGGGCATAAATCCCAACACCTCCACCTTTCTTGGAGCCGAACCATGATCAGGAATAGCAAGGTCGAGAGGACTTCTCGAATTTCGCCCTAAAACAATCTGAAAAGGGGAAAACTTGGTGGACCTGTTCACAGAGCAGTTGAATTCAAACTCGATCTTCACAAGTACAGAATCCCATGTCCCAGAAGATTTGACCTGCTCCCGTAACATGTTCCCCAAGGTACGATTCACCACTTCCGTCTGGCCATCTGTCTATAGATGGTTTGGACTGCTGAACTTCAGAGTAGTCTCCATGCGATTCCAAAGCTCTCGCCAGAAATGGCTCATGGACTTCGTATCCTAATCAGACAGGATACTCCGTGGCAATCCAAATCGTCTCACTACATCCCCAAAGTACAAGTCAGCAATTTTGTTCGCATCCATAGAATTCCTGCAAGCAATGAAGATAGCCATCTTGCTAAACCTATCCACCACGACCATGATGCTGTCAAACCCCTTCTATGTTCGCGGCAAACCTAATACAAAATCCATTGACACATCTGTCCATGGCTCATTTAGAATTGGTAAAGGTGTATAAAGACCCTGATTAGTGCCCCCTCCTTTTGACACTTGACAAAGTCAACTTTGCTTAACGTAATCCTGGGCACTCTTGTTAATTCCTGGCCAGTAAAATTTCTCCTTGATCCAGCCGGCCATCTTGTCTTTGCCGAAGTGCCCTTGTGAGTGCAATTCCTGAACGATCAATAATCTCAACGATGTATCAAGAATACATGAGCAGTTACCTCGGAAAAGATAGCCATCATGAAGCACGTAATCACACCGTTCCTGCTGCTCCACGGCCTTCACAATAGGACCGAAATCATCATCATCCTGTAGCAACTCTCTCAATCCCTCAAAGCCTAAGGTGACAACCCGCATCATGTTAAGCAACGACCGTCGTCTACTCAATGCATCAGCCACCTTATTCGCGAGGCCTGACTTATGTTTTAAGGTGAATGTGAAGTCCTGAAAAGCTGACACCCACTTGGCATGCCTATCACTATGTTGATGATGCCCATGAAGAAACTTCAAAGCCTGGTGGTCAGAGTACAACATAAACTCCTGCTGTATCAAATAATGCCGCCAATGTTGAAGAGCTCGGACTATGGCATAGAACTCGACATCATAAGTTGAATAGTTCAACTTCGACCCTCCAAGTTTTTCTCTGAAATAGGCTACTAGCCATCCCTCCTGGCTCAAAACCACTCCTATGCCCACCTTCGTCGCATCACAATCCACTTCGAATACCTTATCAAAATTATTCAGGGCAAGTATTGAGGTACTCATCAGCATTTCCTTTATCACATCAAATGCCTGTTGAGCAGCCTCTGTCCATTCAAATACCTTGGCGTTGTAAAGATCAGTCAGGAGTGCCATCAACACACTGAAATCCCTGATAAACCGCCGATAGAAACTTGCTAATCCATGAAAAGACTGAATCTCTGTTGCACTCTTTGGTGCTTTCTAGTCACGGATCATTCGAATCTTAGCATCATTCGGTTGAATCCTATTTATCGAAACCACATACTCCAAGAATACAATCCTGTCAACCATCCAACAGCATTTCTTTCGATTGGCAAACAAATTGTGATCTCACAATGTAGCCAAAACTAACCGTAGGTGCTGCAAATGTTCTTCCTTTGCTCAACTGTATACAAGTATGTCATCAAAGTAAACTACCACAAAGTCATTGAGGAAAGTACGCAATACCTGATTCATGACCCTCATGAATGTGCTGGGTGCATTCGAGAGACTGAAAGGCATGACCAGCCACTCGAAGAGCCCATCCTTCGTCTTGAAACCATTCTTCCACTCGTCTCTAGGTTTGATTCGGAGTTGATGGTAGCCACTTTTCAAGTCTATCTTTAAAAAGATTGTCGCTCCACTAATCTGGTCCAACATGTCATCTAATCGTGGAATCGGAAACCGATACTTGATAGTAACATGATTGATGGCACGGCTGTCCACACACATCCTCCATGTGCCATCCTTCTTCTGTACCAACAAAGCAGGCACCGCACAGGGACCGATGCTCTCTCGGATAAATCCTCTATCAAGTAACTCCGTAACTTGTCGCTTCATTAGCTCCTCATGTTGCTGTGGGGACATTCGATAATGTGCCTTGTTCGGGATTATAGAACCCGACATTAGATCTATCTAATGCTAGATATCTCACAACGGAGGCAACCCAGCTAGTAACTCTTCCAGCAACAAGTCTGCAAATTCAGTCAACTACTCTTGAACTTGTTCTGGAATCTCCAACTCAACCTCACTGCTGTCTGATGTCAACAAGTCAATCGCAACTAAAGTAAAACAAAACTTGGACTCAGTTACCTTTTCTTCGAATTCCTTCCATGGCAGGTAGATAATTGTCGTCTTACTATCAACCATTCCTTCTCGCATGGGCTGTAGTACCACTTTCATTGGCCCATGGTTGATAGTATCACAGTGCGTGAATCCATCATACGTGAAGTGATTGTCGTATTGCCATGGCCTACCGTGTAGCAAATGTGAGGAATCCATCGGGACGACATCACAGTAGATAGTGCTAGAATACTGAGGTCCAAATGAGAATTCCACCCGACATCGCTCTGAAACCCTGACCTTGGTATCATTATTTAACCACCCCAACCGGTATGGCATTGGATGAGGTTCAGTCTTCAACTGAAGCTTCTGCGCTGCCGTTTGTGAGAATACATTCTCACAGCTTCTTGTATCAATAATCACACGGCATACCTTCCCTTTAATTGTGCACCGGGTTGTGAAGATGTTTCTTCGTTTCCAATCTTCATCGGCTTTGGGCGCTAAACAAATCCTCCTCAAAACCAAACTATCTCCCCGGATATCCTCAGGTGAGACATAACACGTATCCTCCTCTTCACACACATCATCACCAACATACTCTTCAGGCTCTTCTTCGTTACCCTCCTGAATCATTAACTGCAACCTTATCCTCGAACACTCATTCACATAGTGCCCTAGCTGCTGACATCTGTGGCACTTCACATTAGCTTTATTACTGGTGGAAGACTTATTCAGAGCATTACATGATCCTTGGCCAAGTTCTACGCTACCTCTTCCAAACTGATTTTGGGCTGAAGAGCTACCCACTTGTGTTGTCGAAGAGCTACTTGCCAGAGAAACACGGGGAGGAGGACAGCCTCTTCCAAATCCAACACTTCTGTCACTAGCCCTCGCTAGACTCTTCTCCACAACTTGTGCCTTTTCTGCGCGTCTGTGATAGTGTTAAAGGTATGGACCTGTAAAGCATCCTGAATAACAGGTAGTTGCCCATGGAGATAACGTGCCACGAGCTGTTCCTGAGTTCACTTAATTGGTTCCTCGCCACCATCTTGTAAAACTCAAGCGTGTATTCTTCGATGCTCCGAGAACCCTACATCAAGCTCTGAAGATTTTGGAACATAGTCTGCCATTAATTGAAGGGCAGAAACTCTTCTCTCTCTTGAACTCCCCCCAACCGTCCAAAACTGGAAAGCCATCTGGGTATCTCTGATATCTGAAAGATTGCCACCATGCGGCAGCCCTATCCTTGAACCTCATCGCCACCAAAAATACTTTCTTTTCCGCCAGAACCTCCTTCAACGAAAAAAGTTCATCCACTGAGCTCATCCAATCTAAGAATTCTTCAGGCGACAACCCTCCTGAAAATTCCAAAACCTCCATCTTAAACCTAAATCCTAACGAGGGACAACGGGTTCACGTTCATTTTCCGTAGGTGGTTGGTAGCCACCCCTTAGTCCCCTCGGTCGAACATTAGGTTGTTCATGCGACGGCCTCCTGAAATCGTCCTCAACATCTTCATCCACCCCTTGAAGTAATTCTTCAATTTCGGGCTATTCTGCTTGTCGGCCTGTCGCCAGCCGCTGCACCATTTGTGTCAAATCCTATATCTGGCATTCACCGCTCTCCCTCTCTTGCCGCATCTCCCTTCGCATCTCTTCCCTGTCGCGCCGAGACTCTTCCCAATTCTATTGCATTGCTTCGAATAACGCAGCAATGTTCTGTTCGAGGTTATTTCCTGCCATGGGGCAGAACTGGCTGATCTAGACGGATCTGGGCTCTGATACCAACTGAGGCAGTCGGAAACAGAATCTGAAGATTCGTTCTTTTTCAGAAACTTGCAAAACAAGAAACGACAAAAAAAAAAAAAACTTGATTCAATTTGCCTTCTAATCAAACTTCAACGCAAGTAGTTAGAAGACGAAAATTAAAATCAAGTGAAAAATGATTTGTCGAAGTAGTCGAAAATCGAAAAAGCCAAAAAGAGGTAACTTTAATTCATCAAAAAAATTGTCGAAAACAAATAGCAGAAAACAATTCTTAAAGCCAAAAACAAAGACTTACCCTAAACGGAACTACAAAGTAATGAAATTGCAAAAAAAAACCCCAGAAAAATAGTAAATTATGAAACTGTCACTTAAAACTATAAAATTACGATAATGCCACTGAAAATAGAAAATTGTCAAAAACTCCATCGAAACGACTCTGGATGGCCAAAAAATGCCTTTAATCACAGCATAGTAGTGACTTTGGTTCGTTCAGCCATACCGGGTCACCCAGTCAGATTTGAGCCCAATCCGAGCTCGTTTAAGTCACCTCGAGAAATGTGCCTGACATCAATACAATGTTTAAAACAGCTCTCGACTTCTTCTTCAAACGTTCTGAACATCGTGGAGCCGATTGTGGAATCGAAACTTGTTGAACCGACACCTACCCCGCATCGATCCACCTTGATCAGCAACCAGCTCTACATTAGTATTTAAGTTTTGGTTTTCTTGTATTGCATGACAATTCTATTGACAAGCAGAGATAATTTTTTTTTTTTTTTTTTTACTTTTCCCTTGGATTTCCTTCGCTTCTTCTTTTAGCGTCATTCGACTAAAGTTTGATTAAAAGAGAAGAACCTCTAATCTCGTTTCATGGTTTTTGTTACATTCAGAAACTAAGATTCGAAACCCTTAAGCTTTGACAGATTAACCAAAACTCAAGCTAACTGATTTTTTTTTTATCCTTCGAGTTCTACGTTAATTGGTGCTAGAGCTAAGATCCATGATGCAACAACAACTAGATAGAGAGGGCTTGCGTGAAGAGATGCGACTGGAACAAGAAAGCTGAGACAGAGAGATGCAAAACCTAATATAGATGGAGTAACAATTGGTCGTACATTGACCACAATTCGACTAGAACCGTCGGAAGTCAAGATAGCAAAGTTGCTGGGGTGAGTATAACCAAGAGAGCCGCCTCAAAGGGTTCTTCTGAGAGGTGCAAGACTGGGTTGCTACCATCTGAGAGACCAAGCACGTGATCCTCAAAACAGTCGGTGGGACATGGGGTTCAAGTTAGAGATCCCTAAATTTTATGGAAGTTTGGCACCTAAGGCGTTCCTGGATTGGGTGAGTTGGACGGATGATATGTTATCGTGGAAGGAAATACAATTCGACAAGAATGTTTCATTGGTTGCTATTCAATTCAAAGACAGGCAGCAGCATGGTGGCAATCTTTCCACTACCAATGGCACTTGGATGTACTCAATATTTTGGATGATTGGGGTGAATTGAAAAAGGAGATGTTCAAGGAACTCCTACCTTACAACTATCAGTAGACTTTGTTTCAAAGCTTGCAAAGTTTAATGCAAGGCTCTCAAAGTATGGAAGAATATACCCTGGAGTTTTGTTGGATGGTGGGGAGAAATCATCTTCGAAAGACTCAAGAACAGTTAGTAGCCCGATACTTGCATGGTCTCAGACCCACGATTCAGGATGCACAGCAAGTGCATACGTTTATCACCGTTACAGATGTGCAGACGAAGGCGAAAGTATTAGAGAAGAATCTGGCACGTACCAGTAGAAGAAGTGTATTGTTCAGGTGATGTCCTCCTCCTTCTCTTCCATCACGGTTTGTGCCAACCAGTGGCTCGTCTTTAGCACAACCGGGAAGTCGCACAACTACCACAGAATTGATATGTTGGACAATGTAACCAAGGGACAGGTAATATTCTGAACAAACCTACCGTGAATAAGGCTAACATTACTTGTCATACATGTCAGCAAAGGACCATTATGTGAATGAGTGTCCACGGGTCAGGTTTCAACTGCTGATACAGGATAGTGCTAAATGCAAAGATGACTGTTATCTTGAGTCTGAAGTGGAGGGTGATACTAATGATTGTGTGTTTGCACCCGAGGATGTCAAGGAGGAGAGTTTTGTGCTAAGAATGGTTTACCTTGCTCCTAAGGCAACTGAGGATTGGAAGCGAAGGAAAATATTCACTACTTGTGTACTATAGGTAACAAGGCCTGCAAAGTGATTACTAATATGGGTAGCTGCGAGAACGTGATCTTGCAAGACGAGGTACAGCAATTGCAGCTTCGAACTGAACCGCATCCTGAGCCGTATAAGTTGGGATGGTTGAACAAGGAGACTGTTGTTTGCATGACGTAGAGGTGTAGGGTTAAGTTCTCTTTTTGCCACAGTATTCTGCTATTGTCTATTGTAATATAGTTCCTATGGATGCTGCACATTCGTTGTTGCGAAGACCGTGGCAGTATGATAACCGAGTGACCTATGATGGTTATACACACTATTAAAGGGCCCAAGAAGTTGTATTGCAACCTACGAGGGAAAGCTTTGCAGAAGGTAAGAAGACAGTCATTTGTCTTCCAAGGAAGGAGTTCGAAGCTACAGTGGATGAGGTCGAGATCTGTTTCGCACTACTGTCCACAACAATTAAGGCTTCGGACAGGTCTGAAACAGATTCAGAAGTGCCAAAGAAAGTAAAAATAGTTCTTTAGGAGCTCACCGATATGCTTCCGGATGATTTGCCATCCGAGTTACCACTTATGAGCACCATTTAGCAGCAAATTGACCAGATGCTGGGTTCGGTCTTACCAAACAAGCTGTATTACAGGTTATCCCCTTAACAAAATGAAGAGTTGAAACGTCAAGTCGTAGAGTTGCTGGAAAGGGGTAACATTCATGAGAGTATTAATCCATGTGTCGTGCTAGCCTCCTTGGTACCAAAGAAAGATGGAAATTGGCGAATGTTTGTGGATAGTAGGGCCATCAACTGAATCATGGTGAACTATAGGTTTCCCATTCCCAGATTAGATGACATGCTAGATCAAGTATGTGGATTTGTTGTTTTTTCAAAAATTGATCTGAAGCATGGCTATGACCAAATTCGGATCAAACTACGGGATGAGTGGAAAATTGCTTTTGAGACCTAGGAAGGGCTATTTGAATGGGTAGTCATGCCATTTGGGCTATCTAATGCCCCAAGCACGTTTGTGAGGGTAATGAACCAGGTCCTCAGACCATACTTGAATGAGTTTGCTGTGGTTACATTAATGATACTTTGGTCTGCAGCCGAACAGTGGAAGAACATTTGTGTTACCTTCGGTAGATTTGTCAGCCTTATGTGAGCATAGTTTCTATGCAAATCGCAAGAAGTGCACCTGGATGACAGACAACCTTGTTTATCTAGGGTTTGTAGTTTTAGCAGATGGTATATTACCTAATGAAGCCAAAGTTAAAGCTATTCAAGATTAGCCTGTTCCGCGAAGCCTCACAGAAGTCTGATTATTCCATGGCTTGGATAATTTTTACCCACAGTTTATCAAGGGGTTTAGTGAACTTATGGCGGCATTGACTAACTTTTATATAGCTAAGGAGTTTGTATGGACGGAAGGGGCATAGCATGCATTTGAAGTGATCAAGGATCCGTTGATGACTGCTCCGATTCTGGCATCACCAAACTTTGAGAAGGTCTTCGAGGTGGATTGTGATGCTTTGAAGGTGGGAGCTGCCTTGAGTCAGGAAGGCAGACACGTAACATATTTTGGGGAAAAGTTGGGTAGTCCGAAACTCAACTACTTGGTCTATGACACAAAATTCTACCCTATCGTCAAGGCACTATAGTGTTGGAGGCACTACCATATTTAGAGAGAGTTTGTGCTATGCTCTGACCATCAAGCTTTGAAGTTTATTCAAGGCCACAAGCTTAACACTAGACATGTGAAATGGGTTTCCTTGCTGCAGGAGTTCACTTTCATTTTGAAGTATAAGTCTGGAGTAATTTTAAAAGTGGCTGATGCTTTGAGTATAAGGATTTCATTGCTCAGTGTGATGAAGGTCGTCGCCTTGGGGTTTGAGAGTGTACGAGATGATTTGCCCAATGATGCAGATTTCGAGTGTATCGGGCGCGAGATGGAGCAACAAAGTAGGTTCGATTATATACTTCATGATGAATATCTATTCCAAGGTAATTGTCTATACATTCCTGATACGTCCTTGAGATTGATGATTGTGTAGGAATTGCATGCACAGTGTCACTTTGGCAAGGACAAAACTATTGGGTTGATTAAGGAAAGGTTCTATTAGCTTGGAATTGATAGGATTGAAAAAGACTATGTAAGGAGGTGTTGAATTTGACAAGTTTCGAAGGGACGCAGTAGTAACCAAGGACTGTATATCCCATTTCCAGTTCCGACTGAACTATGGAATGATGTATCTATGGACTTTGACTTGGGTTTGCCGAGGACTCAACGGGGTTTTGATAGTATCATGGTGATAGTTGACATGTTAGTGGCATATAAAATAACCATAGATGCTGACTTGTACTTCATTGAGGTTGTTTGACAATTTGGCCTTCCTTAGAGTATTGTGTTTGACAGAGATAAAAAGTTAATGATCCATTTCTAGAGCAAATTGTGGAAGAATCTTGGGATTGAGTTGAAGTTCAGTAGTCCTTACCACCCGTAGACGGTTGGACAAATTGAAACGGTGAACAAAACTTTGGGCAACATGCTAAGGGCTCAACTTAAATCTTTCGGTACTTGGGATTCCGTTCTTCCCAAGATTGAATTTGAGTTCAATTGTTCAATGAATATGTGTACGAAATTCTCGCTATTCAAGATTATATATAGGCGAAATTCGAGAAGTCCTATTGATCTTGCTATACCCATCGAGGGTTCAGTTCCTAAGAAGGTCGAAGAAAGGTTCCATGTGAAAGTTACAGCGAACTTGGAGGGTTCAAATGCGGAGTACAAGGATCATGCTAACCGGATGCGTCGAGATGTTCAGTTTGATGTTGGTGATCTGGTTTGGGTTTCACTTACCAAGGATCGATTTCCTGCAGGCGAGTACCACAAGCTCAGGGATAGAATGGTGCTTGTCAGATTCTGGAGAAGTTGGGCCATAATGCCTACCGACTCGAGTTACTAGATCACTACAGTATCTCCAATGTTTTCAATGTGCAACATCTTTTTCACTTCTATGGAGAGAACTCAAGCTTGATGACAAGCTCTTTTCAACAGAGGTAGCTTGACACAAAGCTGGCGGGCGAACTAGAAGCTTCAGGTCAGTTAGTTCATTTGATGCAACCCTCGGTTCCGCATCCAACATCCACTCCATGCCGGTCTAAAAGTTGTCCTTTGGAAATTGGAGTTATTTATACATTGTTTTCCTCATTTATCTGAATTCTTATTTTAAGTTAGTTTCAGATTGCTCTTTGTTTTATGTTTTATTTTTGGATTGGTTTAGTAGGGCAATTTATTAATTTTCTTATTAGTTAACCCTAGGTATTTAAGTTTTAGTTTTCTTGTACTGAACAACAATTCTTTTGACAAGCAGAGACAATTTTGTTTCGACTTTTCCCTTGGATTTCCTCTGCTTCTTCTTTTAGCAAGTTTCAATTGAAGTTTGAGTAAAAAAGAAGAACCTCTAATCTCTCTTCTCAGTTTTTGTTACGTTCAGAATCTAAGATTCAAACTTGAAGTTTTGACAAATTAACCAAAACTTGAGCTAACTAATTTTTATTGTTATCATTCTAGCTAAAACACAAACCCTAGTTCTCTGTTGCCGTTCTACATCAGAAACCCACTTTGCATCTGTAGCATTAAGCTTGTGCTAGCCTTGAATAAACTTCAAAGCTTGATGGTCCGAGTATAGGCCAAACTCCCTCTGAACAAGAGAGTGCCTCCAATATTGTAGGGCCCTGAGAATAGCATAGAATTCTATGACATAGATCGAGGAATTAAGTTTCAAAAAACCTAACTTTTCCCCAAAAATATGCGACCAGTCTACCTTCCTAACTCAAGACAACACCAATTCCCACCTTCGAAGCATCACAATCCATGTCGAGGACCTTCTCAAAGTTAGGTAATGCCAGTACCAGAGCACTCATCAACCGATCCTTGATCACTTCGAATGCATGTTGTGCCCCTTCCGTCCATACAAACTCCTTGGCATTGTAAAGGTAATTCAATGGTGCCACAAGTTCATTGAACCCCTTAATAAACCGTCGGTAAAAACTAGTCGAGCCATGGATGATAGAACTTCTGTGACGTTCCTCGGAACAGATCAATCTTAGATAGCCTTAACTTTGGCTTCGTCAGGTAAGATACCCTCTGCCGAAACCACGTACCCCTGAGAAACAAGATTGTCCATCATCCAAGTGCACTTCTTATGATTCGCATGTAGACTATGTTCACGTAATGCTGACAAAATCAACCGTAGGTACCGTAGATGATCTTCCTTTGTTCAGCTGTAGACTAAGATGTCATCAAAGTAAACCATAGCAAACTCATTTAACTAAGGTTTGGGTACCTGGTTCATCACCCTCATAAACATACTTGGTGCATTAGATAGCCTAAATGGCATGGCTTCCTCTTCAAATTGCCCTTCTTTGGTCTTGAAAGGAGTCTTCCACTCATCCCCTGGTTTAATTCGAATCTGGTGTTAGCCACTCTTCAGATAAATTTTTGAAAAAACAACAGTTCTACTTAGTTCACCGTGATTGGATTGATGCCCCTACTATCCATACACATTCGCCAACTTCCATCTTTTTTTGGTACCAACAATTTTGGCACAACAGATAGACTGATACTTTCATAGATGTAACCCCTTTCCCGCAACTCTATGACTTGACGTTTCAACTCTTTGTGTTGTTAAGGGGATAACCTATAATGTGGCTTATTTGGTGGAATCAAACTCGACATCAAGTCAATCTAATGCTGAATGTCACGCATAGGTGGTAACTTGGGTGGCAAATCACCCAGATATTGATGAACTCCTGAAGAATTCCTTTAACTTTCTTTGGCACTTCCGAATCTGTTCCAAACCTATCTGAAGCCATAATCGTCCTGAACAGTAACGCGAAACACATCTCGACATCATCCACCTTAGGTTCGAACTCCTTCCTTGGAAGACAAATGACTTGTTCCTGCCTTCTACAACACTTTCCCTTATAGGATGCAATACTACTTTCTAGTGTAACAGTGTGTATAATCATCATAGGTCACTCGGTTATCATACTGCCATGGTCTTCCCAACAACAAATATGCAGCATCCATATCACAGTAGATGGTAGACTAATACTGGGACCCAAAAGAGAAGTCAACCCAACTCCTCGACGTCACACTAACGTCCGTCTCCTTGTTCAACCATCCCAACATATACAGCTCAGGATGCGATTTAGTTTGAAGCTGGAATTTTTGTACCGACTCTTGCAAGATCACATTCGATCAGCTACTCATATCCAGAATCATCTTGCAAGTCTTGTTTGCTATAGTACACCAGGTGGTGAATATGTTGCTTTATTTTGAATCCTCATTTGCGTTAGGAGTCGGGCAAACCCTCGTTAACACCAAACTCTAAATAACGTCTTTAGATGCAAACACACAATCATCCGTATCACCCTCCAATTCATGCTCAAGATAACCGTCATCTTCGCATTCAACATTATCCAGTATCAGCATTTGAGACTTGGCCCGTGGACACTCATTCACATAATGGCCATTTTGCTAACATCTATAACAAGTAATGTTGGCCTTATTCACTGGTTACCTGTCCCTTAGTTAGATTGTCCAGTATATCGACTCTGCGCTGATTAAGTAAGGTTGCTTCTCGACCGTGCTAAAGACAAGCTACTGGTTGGCTCTAACCTTGGTGGAGGAGAAGGAGAAGGACCTCACCTAAACGATACACTTCTTCTAGCGGTTCGGGCCTGACTCTTCGCTACTATGTTTGCCTTTGTCTGCACATATGTAAAAGTGCCAAACGTATGCACTTGCGGTGCATCCTAAATTGTGGGTCCGCTCCTACGTCTCCCGAAGCTAGTTTCTTGCTTCCATTTAGTAAAACTCCGGGGTATCTTCTTCCATACTTTGAGAGCCGTGCATTAAACTTTGCAAATCTTGAAACAAACTTTGTCGGTAGTTGTATTGGGCGAATTGCTTTAGCATCTCCCTTTATAGTTCACCCCAATCATATAAAGCAAGGAGTCCATCCAAGTACCATTGGTAGCGGAAAGATTACTGCCATGTTGCTGCCCTGTCTTTGAATCGAATAGCAATCAATGAAACTTTCTTGTCGGCGGGTACTTCCTTAAACGAAAACATCTCATCCAGCAAGCTCAACCAATCCAAGAACTCCTAAGGTGCTAAACTTCTAGAAAATTCATTGATCTCTAGTTTGAACCCCATATCCCACTTTAGGTTTTGCTGATCACGTTCTTGGTCTCTTGGATGGTATTAATTGCTTCTTACACCCCTCAGAAGAACTCTCTGAGGCAACTCTCTTGAAGGCAGTTCGTGGTCTTCCTCGCCACCAACAACTTCCCCATCTTGTCTTCCCACGGGTTCTAGTCGGATCGGTGGTCAATGGACTGCCAACTCTTCCACCATTTCTGTTAGATTTTGCATCTATCTGTCTCAACATTCTTGTTCCAGCTGCCGCATCTCTGGACGCAGCTCTTCCCTATCTCATTGCGACACCTCTTTGTCTTGTTGCGTCTCTCCTACTAGGGCAACTAAATTTTGTTCAAGGGTCACCCCCTGACATTATGGATCTTGGCTCTAATACCTATTGATGCAGAACAATAGTAGAGAACTAGAGTCTGTGTTTCGGTTGGAAGGTTCAAAATTGTTTGGGTCAAATTTTGGTTAATCCCTCAAAACTTAAGGGTACTTTTGAATTTAACAAAAGTAAAGAAACGTGATTAGAGGAAGAAGCTAAAGCAAGAAGCGAAGGAATCCAAGGAAAATTCAAAAATTTTCTGTTCTTCAAAAGTGTCATGCAATACAAGAAAACCAAACTTAGACACGTAGGGTTAAATAATTGGAAAGTATTGAATTGCCCTACTTAACCTATTCGAAATTTGAAAAAAAAAAGCAAGAAGCAATTCTTAAATTAACCAAAAATAAGAATTTGGTATAAATAAGGAAAACATTTAACAATCATCTCCAGTCAGCAATCGAACAGTTTGCTCTTTAATTCTTTTGGAGAAGTCGATCTAAACGACATGGAGTGGTAGTTGGAGATGGCTACTTCAAGTGTTCAAATCAGCATGGAGTGGACATTGGAGGTGGGGCAATTGTGCTTCAAGTGTCGTGCAATACAAGAAAACCAAAACTTAGATTGCTAGGGTTAAATAATAAGAAAAGTATTGAATTGCCCTACTTAACCTATCCGAAATTTGGAAAAAGGAAAAAAAAAAAGGGCAAGAAGCAATTCTGGAATTAACCAAAAATAAGAATTCAGTATAAATAAGGAAAACATTTAACAATCAACTCCAGTTAGCAATCAGACAACTTGCTCTTTAATTCTCATGGAGAAGTCGATCCAAATGGCGTGGAGTAGCAATTGGAGATGGCTACTTCAAGAGTTGAAATTGGCGTGGAGTGGACGTTGGAGGTAGGGCAGTCGTGGTTGTACTCTGCAGAACCAAAGGTTTTGCCGAATGGACCAAATGACCCAAATCTTTTGGTTCATCCACTAGCTTTGCATCAGAACTCCGTGGGAATTCCTCATACCGATAGGAGAAAAGAAATTTCATATTCATTTTTACTAGGTTTTGCTTTGCTCAGTGGGTAGGTCATTGGTGTTGATAATTTTTTTATCTTCCTTTAATTCTATTAACCTTAAGCTATTTAACCTTTCCGGCGTTTCTCGACAAGACCAACAAAATAGGTATTTGTCTCTCTGACCTCTTTTTGGCTGAGCTATTGCTACAATTGGTATTCCTCCAACACCACCGACCTCTGCTAACACATCTCCTAAGATTCCCACTCTCAAAGTAGAAGGAAAAAGGCTACCTTGACCAAGAAAACAAGAAATGTTGCCAAGGGAAGCATGGAAGAAGCAGTTTTATGTGATTCTAGGCAAGCCACTAAAATCATCATCTCTGATTCCTCATTCCTCGAGATCCCTTCAACAAGAGAATTACCTTCCTACGGTTTTTTCTAGGAAAGGTAAGGCCCAGGAACCTCCAATTAGGAGGTGTATGTCAGTGGCTCCACCATTGAGGAGGTTGCAGAAGCAATCAAGAGGTTGGGAAGGTTGTCCCCAACCTCTCATTCTACCGAGGGAACCACGAGGTGGGTTCCTGACCTCCCTATCGAGTCCTCCAACTGCTTGTTCAAATGGCCACAATCCCAATCGTTTTTACTGGAGTGTGAGCCCCTGATCGATAAGGAAATTTGCCAACAGCTCACCGATGCCAGGCTGGATAAATATGTTGCCTCTTTTCATATTGTTGTAAGTTACTTTCACTTTGGTATACTTCTTTTGCATGCCAACTTTCATGTTTAAAATATATTCATATGTCCTTCATAACCATGTTTTCTTGGCAAGTGGTTGAGGAGGCAGTCGAAAAAAAAAGAAAATAAAAAGAACTTTTGGCCTTGATCTCTAATCTCCAAGATGACAAAGCTCACCTGGATAACGAGAAAGAAGAGCTCGTGCATAGGCTAAGCGAGTTATTGCTTCCTACGCGGTTTGAAAAGGCCTTTTAGAGGAATGTAATAAGAGCATTTTTGGTAATGGCTGCAACCCTTGATGATGTTGTAAAAAAGTGTGACCAGTTACTTAAACTAAGCAAGCAGGAAAATAATCGCATCTATGAGATCGAAACCTAGTTGGACGAATACAAAACCATCTACCAGAAGGATGGCAACCTCTCCTTGTCCAGGCTCGAGGAGATCCTTGCCTTCAAGTCCTACTTGGAGTCCATTTTACAACCTCAGCAGTTTGGTTTGTATGTCAATGTGATCGATCGGCTCCACGAGCTCAATAGCGACCTCAATACCGACAAGGCTATCCATGACAGATTATATCATCTAGATGTCATAGTCCCTCTTCTTTGGGAATGTGAGCAAGAGGGTACAAGACTCCATGGGCGAGTGACTGAGGAACAAACCTTGGTCGACATGACCATCGAGAGAGTGGTCAGCAATGTTCCCTCTCTCGCATTTGCTACTTCTCCAGGTAAGATCATCCATAACTATGAAGACTTGCATAAATTTTATCCCTTTCGTCCCAGGCCCATTGATTTAATGAGGCACTTGATCTTGCCTTAGGTATTCCTCTTTCCCTACATGGAACTCAAATTGAGACTGTTACTAATTATCCCATAGGTCTATTGAGCATCCACGATAGAGAGAAGGCTATTGAAGATCAGGCCCCACCAAACTTGCAAGAAGTTGCTAGAGAAGAAAAAGACTACTATGTAATAGAATAGGCTTTTTAAGGCTTCTGTAGTGCCTTTCTTCTTCTCCTTGCTTTATATTTGGTGGCTGGCTAGTTGTAACAAGTACAATGCTCATTTTTTGAGCCCACTTTCCTACTTTTTTATACTAATTGCATCATGAGGTCTACTTGTGGCCTGATTTTTCATATCTTTATACATGTAAGAATTGATCAAATTTCTTGCATTGTCTCGGCTCTTCAGAATGTGGAAAAGGCTTGCACAGTAAAACTTGATAGAATTTGAACTGATAAAAACAAAGAAGAAATAAGATCACAGTAAGCTTCGTGGACTTAGCTATTAGTTAAGTCTCTGAAGCTCGATATGCACTTGCAGAATAGGAATTCGAATGGGTCACTGAAATTGTTTTATTGATCGGCAAACTTTTACAACTTTCAGATAAGTCACCGAGTTGAACAACGAGCTTGTACAACTTGAAAAGTCTTAGGCATAGAATTTCTTTACATGACAAACATTCTATGGCCTTAGGAGTTGTCTTCCTTTGAGATCAGCGAGCTTATAACTTCCAACTTTGTGAACTTCTTAGACTATATAAGGTCCTTCCCAGCTTTCTTGTAACTTTGTTAATTGCCCATGCTTTCTAACAACTGACCTCTTGAGAACCATTTCTCCACCTGTGTTTCTTTCACTTTTTTGTTGAAAAAATTTGTAACCTATTCCTTCTATTAGCTTTCATGGCTTTATTACTGGCTTCTTCAAGGAGGTCTAGGTATGCCCTTCTCTCCCCCTCGTTTAATACAGAATCGTATTCAGCTAATCTCAAGGATTGCATTCCAACTTCTACTGGCAATACAGCTTCTGCACCAAATTATAAGGTGAAATGTGTTTCTCTAGTAGATTTCCTATGTGTGGTTCTATAAGCCCTAGGATACTTGGAATTTCTTCTGGCTAGGAAGGTTTCCTACCTTCCTTCTCGAGCTTGGTAAGCCTTTTCTTGAGACCATCTAGAATTGTTTTGCTTGTGACCTCGGCTCAATCCATTCGCTTGAGGATGAGCTACGAAGGTTAATCTCGGTTCTATATTCAAATGTTCACAAAAGGTCTTGAGGGGACCACCAACAAATTGCCTGCCATTGTATGAAACGATAGCTCGTGGTATTCTAAATCTTCATACAATATTTCTCCAAACAAAGGACTGCACTTTTGGCAAAGAAATAATTGTAATTGGTTCTGCTTCAACCCATTTTGTGAAGTACTCTATGGCTACTATCAAAAACTGAACACTCGCCCACTCCTTTTGGAAAGGGTCCAAGTAGGTCGATGCCCCAGACATCAAATGGAACCAACATAGTGATAGATTGATGCCTCATTGGGGATACATGTGACTTATTTCCATGTAATTGGCAGCTCATGCATCTTTGTATGAACCCCTCAATATCTCAGACCAGCGAACACCAATAATAACTAGTCCTCAGTATCCTCTTTGCCATGGTTTTGGCTCTTATTTGTGATCCACATTGAAGGGGAACCGGATCCCGAATCCAAGAGGAAACGAATCCGGAGTCCCAGGATTTAAAAAAAAAAAATTCTCTCACATGAAGGAGTTCAAGAACTATACCTGGTTTTGAAGATTCGCGGAGATCTTGTCCTGCGGAATGTATCTGAACGTCTTGATCTACTATGCAAAAGACCTTCTAATCTATTCCCTATCTATCTGGGTGAACAGAAAGGAAAATAGAAGATCGAAGGATCTCTATGAGTGGAATGGAAGAAAAACAAACGTCTGTAATTTTTCTGTAGAGAGAAAATAAAAAACACGTCGTCTGTTCTCATCTTGAGGGTTTCAGAAAGATGGTAATTTTTTTCTCTAAGTTATTACAAGATTAATTAATAATCTTTTAAATAACTAAAATAGAAATAGGGTTTTCTATGGGTCAAGAGCCCAATAGCCCAACAATCTTTTTTATTTAATTAAAGGCCCGATAATTATTCATTGGATCATGAATCCAACATAATTATTCTGACCCTTTAATTAAAGCCCCAATATTTATTTTTATTCTTAGCCCATCAATTAATTAATCTCATGGACCTAAGCCCAAATTAATTATAAGACTAATAAAAATAAATCCACTCCATTATTTTATTCAAGCCCAACAATAATTAATCTTATGGACCTAAGTCCAAATCAATTATAAG